>JAODKL010000027.1:18158984-18188079 GCA_026780765.1 Petrocephalus schoutedeni | reverse complement strand
CAGGAACAGGTGTGGCTCATCAGAAGCCAGGTAGGACAGAAAACCTCCTGGGTAGTAGCTCTCCAGGACCGGAGTTGCAGACCCCTGTGCTAAGGGATACAAAAGCAGCTCGAGGGCTTCTCTATCAGCTGGTCATATAATGCTTTGAATGGCCCACACCGTCGCTTTATTCATTATTAATTTAAAGCCTGTTTTTTGTGTTATGATTTTGTTGGCTTTTTCTTTGTTTTGTTTTATTTTGTTTTGTTTGTTCTTCTGTATTGTGTTCTCATTTCATATATCCATGATTTTCTGTTTGTTTGCTTTAGTCCACCAGCGAGACTTTGCTGGCACAGCTTGGGTCGGAGTCCTCCCTAGAGAGAAGCTGTTGAGGTTGGGACGGGGTGGGGGAGTCAGTCTCACATGCAGAGAGCGAGGGACGGAGTGCCAGCCCAGGACACGGGGCAAGCTGCTCGTAAGTGTTTACCTCCCGCTAGTCTCTCATCTTCCTTGACTTATCTCTCTCAGGGCTTCCTCTCTCAGAGCGCCACATAAAAGACCTGTTTGTTTTGTGTCTGTTTCTTCAAAGCGTTTGATGTGCTAACATTTAACAGCTTCCGCTGGCTGAGAAGATGCTACGATGCCTTTGCTTTTATTGTTTTGGAGCGTGATATATATTTACCTCAAACTTCCTGATGGCATCAAATGGTGGTGATTCAGAAGAAGCTCCTTGGCGTCTGGATGAAATGTGATTGCCCTGAGCAGTTTGGAATTCCATATGATATTCTAACTGCTCTCAGAGAAGAGAAAGTTGAAGCACCAAATTTGCTGTTTATCCTTGGGGTATTGGCTGTTTCCTGTGTGGCATGCCTCTACCCTTTTTACCTTGAACCTTTTTTAACCTAGTAAACTATGGAGTCAAATCCTGTTGCATAATAATTGAAAATGTGAGTATTACCTATTTCAAATAATAGCATTTTTTTGAGTAGGGATAAAAATCTGATTGACAAACAACCAATTAACAAAAGGGAAACACTGAAATTAATGAACCCACTTTAATGATGGCAGTTTAAGCATGCAAATATGGCTCCTGCGGCGAACGTCATGCGGAGATACTGAATGCCGTTGCAAGACAAACCATGGCATCGGCACGGTATCGTTAGTGATTTATAGACCAGCTCTTTGATGTAGCCTTTGCGATGACGCGATCATTTCACACTTAGCTAGCTGTACTGTGGAGGCCATTTCTCCAACATTATGCATCCAGATGTTTAACGTTCAAGCCTCTGCCACTATGTTTCTTTAATAACTGTAGATTCCTACACAGGGCCTAGGTATATATGGTTCAGTTTTTGGAAATTGTCTTTCCCGGCCTTCACCAGCTGCATCCGTTTTATTTGGTAATGGAAAAAAAAAGTTGCTCCAGCTTTAATTACCTACTATAGTCATTGGAATAATTAATTGCATTAACTTGCCTCATTTAGACTGTGAGTGCCTAGCTGGTTGTTAGGCACTGATTACAGTTATCAGGATGCTGCATTTGTGATGCAGCCCAGGCGGCAGTTTGGTTTGCTTGGAAGAAACTTTGTAGTATTTTGCTTTGTAACGCTTATGTTAAAAAAAAGGCTTCAGATCATTGTATTTTGCTTCATCCTTCAGCTGTTTTTCTTTTGACTTCCTTAAACAAGCACAGCTAGACCACATGTTCAGGGTTTTTGATTGGCTGGGAACTAGGCAAGAGCATGTAGACTGTCTGGGGGGTCCCTGAGGACAGGGTTCTAAGGAACACTGTTCTAATGTCCTCCTGCTGAAGCTTCCCATTGTTTTTAGTTGCACAACATGTGGATGGATTATGCCCCCCCCCCTCCAGAAGAGGAGTGTATGATACTTGTAAACAAGTATTACAAGGTGTTTTTCAATCTCCAGTTTAAAAGAAAGGTAGGTAGGGGCTGTATTGACTGACACTATGCATAGATATCATCCGGTGTGAGTGAATAGCCTGCGAAAGCCTTAAGTTACTTACAGATGCTTCACAAAAGGAAGGCGTTTAAACAGCCATTTGCTTTATGAATGCAGGTCAACAGGTTCAAACTGTGCTTTCAGCAGCCATGAATGCCGTGAAGGACTATTTAATGCCAGCCACACCGCGAGGGAATTAACATTTACAGAGTTTCTCTCTGCCAGAGGAAACGTGGAGGCTGTGGCAGACGCCAGTCTCACGCAGCTTCAGCCATTGCGGAAAGTGCAGCGAGGCTGAGTTTGGAAATGGCACTATGCACCTACCCAACGGGCTCCGCGCTTCCAAACGGTCTGGCAGAAGGACCCGATTCTGGGGAAAGCTGTCAGCGCTCAGCTGTATTGTGTCTGACGGCAGCCTTGAAATACATGAAATCTAGAATCTCAAAGTCAAGGCTGTAAAAAAAAAAATCAGCTGTTTTTGTTTCTGGAGTTTGTGTTATGTATGCAGTGTCGTCTTTTCTGAATAAAGAGATCATCTTTATTCAGGTTGGCTTTAAAGTTAGTGAAGTCTTGTAAATAATTTTTACAGTTTCTTTTCACGTTTTTAAAGCTTCACAGAAATATTGATGCGGGTATGGTCCTCCACTGGAACAAAGGTGTGATTTGTTATGGGATGCTTGAGCACATACACGTCATCTAAATGTTCTCCTACAGAAATCATACACTGTAAGCCTTTTTATATACATAAGATCTAATTGTGAAAAGACAGATTTCTTAGCATTTTAAGTGACATTAGAGATGGTAGTTCTGTGAAAGACCCAAAAGAAATATAAAGACAAAAGATACTTGATGTATAATATTCCCTACTATGATCAATAGTCCTTATCGCTATTCTAAATTCGTTGGATATCACCCCCTATGGGCAAATGACAGGCACCAGTCCAATTAACCACATGTTTTGATAGGTAGAAAGCAGACAGGCTAACTCTACACATGCATGGCCAGGAAGCAGGATTTAAACCCCCAAATTATATTCACTAACTAGAGTTGCCTCACATGGCTTTGAATACTCACACGACAAAGTGTCAGCTAACTTTCATACCATCCTGCTAATTGCCATTCAGTCTAAGATTCATGTTTGTGGCCACACTTGTTACTGAGTGACTTTGCTATGTTCCCATGATTTTGGCTATATGTGTTTAGCAGATGCTTTTATCCAAAGCGACATACAATGGAGGGGGGGGGGGGCAGTTTCTGCAGCTGTTGAGGTTAAAGAGCCAATGGTGATATCACACTGTCTACCCTGGGATTCAAACCGGCCACTTTCTGATCGCGGGTATAGTGTTGGATTTATTTCTATATATAAGAGCCAAATTTCCCAATGTTTTATTTTACCAAGGCTACAGCCGAGATATCCATCAGAGGGCAATTTGATTAAAATGAGAGCAGCTTTCGTCTAAGAGCACCTTATTAACAATATCTGTAATAGAGAAGCCTGCCATGCAGCCACTGTCATACTGATTCCACTATGTGTATTTCCTTCCAAATTCACATTTCCGTTTTTTTTTTTATTTAATTGAGACCATATTGTAATACAAAGAAGTACATATTAAATGTCTTATCACAATTATCACAGTTATTTCCTGAATATTTAGTTATCACATAGTTTGTTTTTTTCACTGTGCCTGACTATCCAAAACGCTCGTCTAGATATTTGGCATTTGCTTACGAAAAATGCACTTTCCACTGTGTTCCCTGGGTTGTAGATATCTAATACTTTCCATAATCTCTGAAGCTGTGATTTCCCGACTCCCAGGCAAACACGTAACTTCAGCGAAACTGTCACCAGTGAATTAAGCCCTAACCTATCACTGCTGCTGTCACATAAATAATGCAGTGTGAAAGTTCTGTAGATTGTTGACACATGGATCATCATTAATCTTATCTGTACAGCACTGTGGTGTCCAATTGAACAATTGCTTCAGAGCCAAGGCCTTTACGTGCTTTACCGCACGGAAGGTTCATTTCATAGGCCTGTGGTTATCAATTTGAATATGTGATTTAACGCAAGATAGGACATAGCCTCACCTGTTATCACCTCGATATTATGGGTAAGTCTTTTTGGTTTCCCTTTTCTGGGTCTTAATCAATTTTTAATGTGCAGATCCATAGCCCTGTGTCATGAGGTTCGGAAGTTGTTGGTGGGGAGCGGGGATGTTCCTGTTGATGATACGTGTCAAATGAGCTGTTCTGATTGAACAGAGGGCGGGTGTTAGTTTAACACATTGGCTCACAGGCCATAGCCCCTCCCCCCATACCAGCTGTTCTGATTGGATAGAGGATGGGTGTTGTGTTAACACATTGGCTCACAGGCCATAGCCCCTCCCCCCATACCAGCTGTTCTGATTGGACAGAAGATGGGTGTTGGCTTAACACATTGGCTCACAGGCCATAGCCCCTCCCCCCATACTTGACATCACACTGCCTCTCAGTGGCTCCTGAAGAAAAGCGCAGTCCTTCACCTGCCCTTGCGATGTTTGCCTGCTTTTGCCTTCAGCCATTCTCCTTTTGGTTTGCTCCGGCCTTTCTCCTGAACTGCACAAGCCTCGTCTCGAGTTCCCCTTTCCGTCACTCGGAAGGGTCATATGGTGGTTGCCGGTTAGCCTAGTAATGCATATGTGAAATATTTTTTGCATACAGTAATCAAGCATTCCAAGAGTGAGGCTATTAATAAGGACTGAGTTCATAGCCTGCATGTGGAATTAATGGTCTGACAGCTAAATAACAAAGGAAAAGAGACAAGAACAAAATAGCTTGTTACGTATTTTCTGTTTTATGGTACATGAGAGTGTGTGATTGCATGCGTAAGTGTACGTGAATGTGTGTGATTGTGTGATTGCATGTTTCACTGTGTGATTGCAGGTGAGAGTGTGTGATTGCACATTTCAGTGTGTGATTGCTTGTGTGAGTGTGTAATTGCACGTGACAGCATGTGATTGTAGGTGAGAGGGTGTAATTGCACATTTCAGTGTGTGATTGTAGGTGAGAGTGTGTGATTGCACGTGAGAGTGTGTGATTGCACGTGAGAGTGTGTGATTGCACGTGAGAGTGTGTGATTGCATGTTTCACTGTGTGATTGTAGGTGAGAGTGTGTAATTGCACATTTCAGTGTGTGATTGCTTGTGTGAGTGTGTAATTGCACGTGAGAGCATGTGATTGTAGGTGAGAGGGTGTAATTGCACATTTCATTGTGTGATTGTAGGTGAGAGTGTGTGATTGCACGTGAGAGTGTGTGATTGCATGTGTGAGTGTACGTAAGAGTGTGATTGCATACATGAGTTTGTTAGTGTACGTGAGTGTGTGATTGCATACGTGAGTTTGTGATTGCACATGAGAGTGTGTGATTGCATGTGTGAGTGTACGTAAGAGTGTGATTGCATATGTGAGTTTGGGATTGCACGTGAGAGTGTGTGATTGCATATGTGAGTGTATGTGAGTGCATGGTTGCATACCTGAGTTTGTGATTGCATGTGTGAGTGTGTGATTGCACGTGAGAGTGTGTGATTGCACGTGAGAGTGTGTGCCCTGAGCTTCCCAGAGTAGGTTACCGGCTCACTGTGACCTTGCATTGGATAAGTGCTTAAGGAAGATGGTGGGACCACCACTCACTGGTTTCATGAAGTTCTTCAGTTTTGATCTCATATCAGTCAGTAGAAATAAAATGCACATCCGTGTGATGGCCCAGTCCCCCCCCGATTTCACACGGCCCTCAGTAGCATGGGCCTCCATGCATCTCTGTCAGCCTCCGAGCAGGACGATGCGTCACCGTCCCGTCAGATCCCGCACGTGACGTGGCAGTCTAACACGGCTCCCCCTCTTGTTTTCACTGCTCTTGCCAGCGCGGCTGGAACCTTAGTGTGAAGGAACATGTGTTCAGAGCCCAGCAAGCAGCAGGGGCCTCCAGCAGACCCCGGTACCCATGGAGGAGAGGACAATGATGAGCCGTGTGGTATTTCAGGCATGTGGATTAGGGTGGAGGCGCTACGCTGCCTGAAAAATGAGCCGGTACTTGTGACGTAAAATAAAGCTTTTTGTTTTATGTCTATTTTTAGTCTATTCAGTGACTGATTTCTGTTGGAAAGTCCTTGAAGTAACACTAATGGAGAAGCTACTGAAGCCGGGAGGAGCCGATCCCCCGCTTGTGCCCTCGCCTCAGTGCCTGGCCTGTTAAACACCGATTTCTGCGAAGCTGCCAGATGGCATTCTCGACAGGGAGGTCATTTTGCCGGTTTGCTCAAAATGCACCGTCGACAAAGTGATTCCGGTCTTAAGAAGAAAAGGGGGGAAAAAAATGACGTAATTTAAGAGTGAAACGTGTCAGCATTGCGAAATAATGACATTTAGCCAGATGCCGAACAAATATTTGATTAGGTTTGGGCTAGCCATTTGAATGGCTTCATAATCTCGTCATTAATGTGTCATAACAGCCTGACATGATAGGTCACGGCAGCCTGACAGCTTGCAATAACCGAGACGTTGAAACATGGCATTTCCCCTGCATTATACTGTCTTGTGGCTCTTAACAGGTTATGACAGCTGACAGCTGAGAAAAGACAAATGGCGAGGATATGCACGGCGTCAAACCGGAAAACGTGGTTGTGACAATGGCAGAAGGGGACTTTGGGTCAAACCTTGTTCCAAACATACATTTTCAGTGTGGATCTAATGAAGAAATGTCAAAGAGTGCCGTTTTAACTTTGGGTGAAGAATCTTGTACTCGTAAATGCAAAATTCTTAATGGCTTCTCTGGTGAGTGTACTGAGCACTGTGATTCACCTGCTCTTTTTAAGGCTACATGGATTTTTAATTGTTGTTGTTTAAAGGAGAGTTTATATGGGAGCCGTCAGACAATTAGATGCATAGGAACCGGTGGGCTCGACAAGTCAAAAGGAGGAGACACGCTCTCTGGTTTTCCTGAGATTTTTTGGACACTTTAATGGTTCTGATTTATTTTCGCAGTCTTTCAGCGGCGTAGTATTTTTGTGTTCTGCGAATACTGCATTTTATTTTTTACTCGAATTGCAAATTTTGTGTCTGTTTTATTGTTTTTATCACATCATGTGTTTAGAAGGCAAAAAAAAAAAAAAAAAAAGCATTTCTAAACGGTAATATTCGCCTGAGAAGAGAAACTCAGTTTCCCAACAGTCAGCCTGACAAGGAGATGGAAAAACATATAATTCGTTATTTAATTAAATAATATTCATTTATTGCTTTAAGAAATTAAGACGTACTTGGTATAGATGGCTAGTAGTAGAAATGCGCCGTACTAGCTGTCCGTGTGAAGTGGAGCTGAAATGCTAGGCTGATTAAGACAGATGGGTTGGAGTCCAGTTCCGCGGACTGAATACTAAAAGAGAAGAAGCCCTTTAGAAGAGGAAGGCAAAAGGCCGAGAGGAAGCAGGGAGCCAGAAAATTGCATTGTTTGCCTGTTGGTTTACCTCCCGCATCTGTGTTTTTTTTCCCTTCTCTTGTGCGTAAATCCTTTCGTTACTGCGATCATTAGTTCCCTGGTCGCGCCAGTAGACTCAAAGTTCGTTATTAATGGGATTAACCTATTAAGTTACTTAAAATATGATTTCTCACTAATGAGGATTTACTGATGTTTGGTTCATTTGCTCTTCTTATGTTATGGTTCTTCATAGGTCTAGAACGTAAGTTTACAACCATACATAATTTTTTAAGATTTTCTATTTTACGTTACAATAATTTTTAATCGCTCCTCCGATGATGGTGACATTTTACTGAATTTTTAATTGGAAAATCCAGGCAATACAAATCACTACTTATGATGATCAGTTTCCCACCGTATTTTATTGGTCAGAAGAATTATTTCTCTGATAGGTGCTTAAAGAATACTTTAAGGATCTGTTACACCCCGTTAATCAGAGAGAAGGCCTAGAGCTGATTTTAAGCTGTTAACATGGCAAACAGGCATTACCCAGGGTGACCAGGCAGTCTGACATCTCATTTGTTTCAATGAAATATGTGTTCAACGAAAACCAATAATTATGCACCAAAACATTAGACTATACTCTGAAAATTTAGGGTCATTTATTATGACAGTCATGCTTATTTTCTAAACTAGTAGCTCTAGTATAGCTACAAGAAATCAGTCCAGGCTGTGCAGTCCTGGGAATATTAAGCACCAACGATATAAATCTGTACCGACTGTGCAGTCCTGGGAATATTAACCACCTTGTCATCACCACTTTGTTTACCAACATTGTTCCTGTCCATCATGGCTATTTTTATCTTTTACTCCATCTGTTAGTCTCATTTGCCTGTGAGGCTAAACTAATATTGATTTTTTTTCTTTTTGTGAGTGCCTGTTTCGTAAAAATATTTGCACTGTATGTGCTGCGTGTTTTTTAAAAGAGGGCAATCTGTTCTTGTCCTACATTGTCTGGTTGTTAGTTCAAGCTTGGATCAAAGCCTTCAGGGACGACTTTTCCGGCTGAACGTGACGCTCCTGCTAATGAGCACTAGGAAAGGGGAGTGCCGTGGCGGCTCGGCGGGTAACACCGCTATTTCTGGGCCCACCTCCTCTCTGTGTGTAAGTGGAGTTTGCATTTCTCCCCCATTTGCATGGGTTTCCTCTGGCTTCCTCCTGGAGGTTTGGTGTGTGAGCCCCGCACCCCATCCAGGCTGTACCCGGGTTCCGTGCTCAGAGCTACCTGGGATATGCTCCAGATTCCCCTGTAACCCCGACCAGAATGTGCGGTTGGGTGACTGATGGATGCTGTAGGAAAAACGATTCAGAGAAACGTTTAATATCTAAAAATCCTAATATCTGGGCTTATTCAGTTGCCCAGGCCTTCACCTACTAATCATTAGAGCCTTTACTCACACGGCACTCAGTGCCTTACTTTACAAGTAACAGAGCCCCTTACCTGTTCCATGCCAGTGGATTAATAGTGCATCCTCTAACAAAACTCAGTTTTTACTTTGAATCAAAGCAGGCCTGTCTGAAGTACATGAAGTACTAATGCCTGGAATTTATGAAAACATGCTGAAATCATACAATATAATACATCAGATAATATAGGGTGTCCCAAAATTCACGCAAGATTGGAATTTTGCACCATTTGTGCGGTAAAGTGTTGCCAGCGACAGTTCAGGGTTATTAAAAATGGAGTGCTACACGAAAGAACAACACGTTTTCATTGTTGAGTAATATTTTAAAAATAATGAAGGTTTGGCAGCTACAGTTCGCAATTTTTGTACAAAACATGGTCGGAATAGTGATTTAACTTCATCAGCTGTGAAGAGATTAATTCAACAGTTTAGGGAGACTGGATCAGTTAGTGATCTTAAACACTCTGTCCGTCCTTAAACAAGTCGTTCAACACAAAACCTCGAAGCAGTTCGTGAGAGTGTTGCTGAGAGTCCGGGGACATCAATTCGGCACCATGGTCAAGAATTGGACATTTTGAGAAGCTCTCTACAGTGTATTCTCGCGAAAGATTTGCATCTTCAAGCTTACAAAGTTCAATTGACTCAAGAACTGAAGCCTACTGACCACACACAGCGAATACAGTTCGTTGAATGGATTATGGAACAACAACAAGAGGATGCTGATTTTTCAAACAAAGTCATCTTCAGCGATGAGGCTCATTTTCATCTTGATGGCTTGGTTAATCGACAAAATTGTCACATTTGGGGTTCAGAAAATCCACGATATGCTATTCCATACATAACTGCATACTTTATGAATCAATAAAAAATTTACAATTTTTAATTAGAAACCTGTGTTTTCTATGAAAATTACTTCTTGCGTGAATTTTGGGACACGCTTTTACAATTAGAATACAATTTTAACAGTATAGCAATTTGAAGTCAAATGGTCTTTATTGTCATACCAGCTATGTACAAGTACACAAGGGCACAAAATAATGTTCTGTTGGGACCATGGTGCAGTTTACAAACAGAAGGTGGTAGGGAAAGGATTTTCACAATGAAAAATGCAAAACATAGGACAGTGTGAAACAGGAAGGCCAGACACTTGGGGTTTAATACATAGAGCGAGACCAAGTTTGAGACATGAATGTGCAAATAGTTAGTTCTGGGTAATATTTTAATGCAACCATGTATCTTTTGGAGTTGCTCTGTTAAGTATTCCGGCTCTTTATGAGCTGGGAACTGCATGTCATGGGATCCTGGCAAGTGCGAGACAATCCTACAGAGATTAATCACATGGTAATTGATTGTCACAATGCTGTTCCATCCAGAGAGTGTTCTCTCACCTTGGATACATGACTCACTTGTGACTCATTTGAGGCCATATGATAGTACTCCCTGTTCTGCTCTCACAGAAGATATTTATTATAATTCAGCCAAAGCACAATCAAAGCCACTGAAGTCTTAGTAGCAGCAACCCGTGAAAATCAGTTGAAAATCAGCCCAAGCTATTTCATTGCCTCTTTTGTTTTTTTTCGGATTGGAAGGACAGAAAGAAATTATAGCTGGGCCAAAATTATAGGCTTTGCAAAATTCCGGTAAGGCTGCAAAACAAGGTATTACAGAGTTTATAAGAATGTATAAACATAAAAGCTACAACATGTTGGTAGTGCACTATGGCAATATGTTTAATAAAGCATGTTATGCATAGATGATTTATATATAGCCAGCAGTACATTGTACATTTCATTTATTTTTTTTTTGTTAGTGTACTATATTCTGGACCTTCAGTGCATCTTTAAAAAATTGACATTGTCATTCTGGTAATTTTGAGGTTGAGGTTAGGCTCTGATTACAACCATGAGGTCTACTGTAGCTCACTCCAGAGTCAAGCATTGAAATTGACAGTCATTCATGTGGTCCATAGAAGCATGACTTTTGATCATTAAGTAGAGGCTGCCTCCTGGTGGCACAGTGAAGCATGACTAGACTTAAAATGCGTGATGCTTGAAGACATTCGATGAATGTGATCCCCCCCCCTCCCCATTTTTCACTGTGTGCTTAAATCCCATGCTTAAACAACGGGGTTGGATTTGCTGGTAAGCTGAAGAGAGCCAAGAGTTTTGGTTAAGTTCAAGAACCAGCATAGCAATTAACGTCATTTACATTAACATATAAGGTACAATAAATAAAAATTAGAAGACCTTCTTGTCCCCTGGACTGAGGAGTAGGAGGAACATCTGAGTTGGTTCCATACTGAAGTTCGCAACATAAATAAACGTAAAACTGTCAAAGTCAAATCATGTTTATTTCCCCTGACTCTGACCAAGGAGGTATTCCACAAGCAGGAATGCTTCATTTAGCAGATAACATAAGCCAAATGTAAAGATTGTCCAGCAGGAATGTAACTTACAGCTCTTCCTATTGGCCAGTTTTCACATTAGGATTAAGTTATCCAGGTAACCGGGAAATCCAGCTTTGAGGAAATCGTACCACTTTCTTTCTGCTGTTCTCATTAACATAATCAAAGAAACGCTGATTTATTTTCGTCTTGTGATTCTACGTTGCGACAAAGGTGTCAAATGTTTCTTAATATATACATTGTGTGTCATTTTAAAAAATATGTGCACTTACATACACATCGTCATCATAAGTTATGCTATTTCCGTTTAACGTAACAGACTTGTTGGCAAACAGTTCATTAAACTCCCTTTCGGGACCATAAACCACCATGGCGGTTACTGAATTAGATAGGAAGTAACTGAACGGGTAGGCGCGCTGTCACTGAAGTACTTCTGGCAAACTCTCTCTTTATCACTCACTTTACTGAATCGGTTGTTGTTGAGTTAAGTGAGCGCGCAACTATCGGTAACATCAAAGGTGCAAATATGTGCGACAAATGGATTGGACAGGACCGAAGACAGCGTGCTTTAATGATAGTTACTATTATAGAAAATGTAGCACTGAAATCAGGGCTGCTGATTGGGCTTCATTACCTCTCAATGGCTCAGAAGCAACTTTTTAAAATTTCTTTAAAACGACTACTGCTGTTAGATGTCGGTAGGTACCGACGATGCAAAAGAACTTCACTAAATTCTACTGGTCATCCCGACTTTCAGCATCCGTAGCTCAAAACATCTGTCCTTGCCGATGCACTGCTTGATTATGTTTACTAACATTATAGTCTTGCAGTAACGTAACAGTTACATTTGCCTCTGTAACTGGCCTTATTATTTTGCCATTTATTAGTAGAAGATATTATACATCGTTCAGTTTACACCATGCTTTTAACTAGCAAGCCCACTTTTTCTATTTTCAATAACGTTAGCATGCCCAGCGGGGTTGGGCGGCCAGTTGACCTTGGACCCCCAGAGGTTTTTTTTTCTCCCTACTTGGGAGTTTTTGGTTCCCCTCCTCCGTTGTCATCTTGCTTTATTTCTTTATTTCATTTAATTTCTTTGTCTTTCATTTTCTCTGTTTTGTATTACTCTTTCTTAAAAATGTTGTAATCTGTCAAAACACACCCATGTATAGCGCATTGGGGAGAATTTTATGAAAGGCGCTATATAAGAATAAATTGAATTTAATTTCACCGCCTTCTATAATCATAATTTTTTGAAAGATCCATATATTACCCAAGCAGCTACTTTGATGCCGTTCTGTGTCGCTTGTTACCGTCTTCCAGGATCGGGTGTTGGGCGCCATCTAGTGGTAATAATCCGAAATTAGATTTTAGTGCATGGCACGTTGCTGTGCTGACGTGTTAATATGGTCACTTCTGTGTCGCATTCAGTCGCTCAGGACGCATAAGAGAAACGTGTGGCTCATGCCCGTGGCTAATAATGAATTTTGGGGGGTTTGGCAAATTTCGAGGAGGGTTAAAACTAATTATTTTACTACATGGCTAAGTAATCGTGAACCCCAAAACTGCTCAAGTGTCTACAGCCTTAAAATAATAAAAGCCTTTATCTCCGGACAGGTATATCCGCACCATGTACCTGGGCATTCAGAGCCGGCGGCAAAAAGAACACCACCGGCGGTTCTACTGGGCCATGATGTACGAGTATGCGGACGTGAACATGCTGCGCCTCCTGGAGACCTTCCTGGAGAGCGCGCCCCAACTGGTGCTACAGCTCTGCATAATGATCCAAAGGAACCGGGCAGAGACGCTGCAGTGTAAGGAGTGGCCTCCAGGGGGCGTCTGTTCTGGATTGGTTAACGCTATCACAGTCTCCATTCACTTTATCTTAGACAGTGTACAGTCTTTAAGCCAGACTTAAATCCAAAGTCTTGTATAAGACGACGGTCTAAGGAACTCACCTTTCTCTGTTGCTGAACGTATTGCAATGATTACATACTATATATAGAGTTCTGTAAACCAGTCTTCTGGGACTTCCAGAAAGTTTTTGCTCCCTCCCAGCCAAATACCTTGTATGGGTGTGTTTGGAGCTCTGTGTGTCCCTGAGGACTTGGTTTCTGAAACCCTGCTGAAAGCTATGTTGTGTCTATGTTATGAGCCCATCTCTATGGCTGTACTGGTACTGAGTACCAGATCACTGGCGATGATTGTTAGCAGTGAGGAACCAGTAAATACATTGGGCCTATCAGTCTCAAGAAGCCGTATTCTGTTAAAATCTGCTTCTGCACTGGTAAAAACTGCACCCGAACTGTAGTTTTATTCTTAAGTACTTACTTTTTGACACTAGTTTGTACTGAACTGAAAAGGTGTACCTGTTTGCTGGCATGCGTAAGTGGTCTTGTGTAAAGTAGCGTGCTGTTGGCTGTTGCCACCATCCAGGTGTCTCCTCAGTGGCCTCGCTGCTGTCCCTGGCCTGGGTGCTGGCCTCCTACCACAAGCTCCTACGGGACTCCCGGGACGACAAGAAGAGCATGAGCTACCGGGGGGCCCTGGTGCACATCTTCTGGCGGCTCTTCACGATCTCCTCACGGGTGCTATGCTTCGCCCTCTTCGCCTCCATCTTCCACATCTACTTCGGCATCTTCGTCGTCGTGCACTGGTGCGCCATGGCCTTCTGGATCGTGCACGGCGGCACCGACTTCTGCATGTCCAAGTGGGAGGAGGTGCTCTTCAACATGGTGGTAGGCATCGTCTACATCTTCTGCTGGTTCAACGTCAAAGAAGGCAGGACCCGATGCCGTATGGTGGCCTACTACTTAGTGGTGCTGTTGGAGAACACAGTCTTGACCTGGCTGTGGTACATCTACAGGGACCCCGCCACCACCGACTCCTATGCTGTGCCAGCACTGTGCAGTGTCTACCTGTGCTTCGCCTCAGGGGTGCTCTTCATGTTTCTCTACTATGGGTTCTTGCACCCAATGGGGCCCAGGGTGAGGGTTTTGGCCAGTTCCTGCTGTGCCGAACTCCTGTGGGGCCTCCCCTTGCCCCCAGAGGCTGAGCCAATGGCCCCCACCCCTGGGCCCCCTGGCTCCCGGGCCACACCAACCCGGGTCTCTGCTGCTGACCAGTCCCAGCAGGAGGACCTGGCGGCAGACACCTGCCTACCTGTGTTCCAAGTGAGGTCCACCGTGCCCACGACGCCTTCAGGCCGTCCGTATCGTCCCGAAGGGCCACTCATCAAGATCGACATGCCAAGGAAGCGATACCCAGCCTGGGATGCCCATTTTGTGGACCGGCGCCTAAGGAGGACTATCAACATCCTGCAGTATATAACCCCCACAGCGGTAGGGATCAGGTACAGAGACGGACCTCTCCTCTATGAGCTTCTCCAGTATGAGTCTTCCCTCTGAAGGCTTGTCTGTTCACCGCTCTAAACTCCACATTCGTCTCTGGCCTTACATTCGCGTTTCTTCTAGTTTTTTTTTAATACGGTACCCAGACGCATAGTTTCTGTGGCATCATGGGAAAACTGAAAAAAGCATATATTTTATATTGCTAGAAAACCTCTGTATTAAAAATGTAACAAAAATGTTGACGTTGGTTGCAAAGAGCGGCAGTGTGTTTGGGTAGCTGTAAAGGCGTATGTTTTGGATGTACAATATCATTGAAAATTTTGCGTTGTGAAAAGTCGCGAGTGTTTGGCGATCTCAGAGTCGGAGGGTTTCATGGGTGGCTGGTATGGAATTTGACGGGAATGGTGGAGGCAGGCTAGGGTGTCCTTCCTGACATCTTTGTGTTATCGTTGGTGCTATACATCACCTTACTTTGGGATTTGTTTTGCCACTTATTAGTGATAATCTAGCATAAAAGTGATTTGCTGTTGATCAATAGCGCACTCATTGAAAACAGGAATTCATATTTGCGTGTTTGTTTCTTTTAAACAAACAAGGCACATGCTTAATATTCTGGTCCTCCAGCTAGGTCTGAAATGGTTACTTCGGTGTGTGGTGATGTGGGCATAATATTTTCTTTAGGATGATTTTTACCAGGGACATGAATAACTGATGCCTTAACTTAAAGATTCGTCAAGCCCGCTAGCCCGTAGTCATTTATAGAGTCTACACGTCACATTCTGCCCTGTCCTTAGTTCCTGTTCTTCAGCTGGTGTACAGCTGTACTGAAATCACTGGTGTCAGTGATTCATGCAACCCGTAGAGAGAAAACAACCTACCAAAGTTCACTGGTTCGGTGCTTACGGCATTATGACAATATTACAACTGCCTTAACATCACAAAATAGTACTGATTTGAATTCAGCGTAATATGGATTCAGCTAAAAGTGGAAATGAGTAAACTCTACAATTGTGTCTTCTATATCTTGTTTGTTCATCCTGCGCTCTTTACTTACCAGACAGTTTTGCATATTTTTGCAGTTTTTTTTTTTTTTGAATGCCTGATTTTTTTTTTCTTAAAACCTTTGGTCCTAAAGTTAAATATTTGAGGTCAGTCATGTAAGGCTAATCAGGAATGGTATATAGTCATGTCAAACATATTGCTTAGAAATATCCAGTGAGTATAATGTTATAGTAATTCTTCGAGTAGCATTATGGCAGCCTTGAGTAAGAATGCACTCTGGAAGGCCACATAAACCCTTCAATTCCCATTAGCTATATTGTACCCACTTAGACAAATGACATAATTGATTGAACTTTTAACATTTTGAAAATGCTGCACAAATGATTATTCTGTAATGTTTCTATTACATGATTTCAAATAGGATCATTATATTTTTGTTCATTCTGGTTGTTGCTAATGATTTTTTCTATTCAAATTGTCTGAGGACAGATGAAGGGGTAACAAGTAGTTTATCATTATAATCACTGTATTATCGTAATAAAAAGCCAATGATTACGAGCTTGAGAGTAGCCTCGAACCACAAATAATACAATACATTTTTTTAAACTGAAGAGTGATGTACTTTGAAGGAGAGGACCACATCACACAACAGAGAACGTTGTTTCTCCAAGAGGTCAATGGATGCGTTCCTCTCCTGCCGTTGAAATTGTATATAATGCAGTAGTGCACAGAGCACAAAATCCCGAAGCACACGTGGTAGTGAGGGCCGTGGGTCTGTCGCGTTTCCGCATATTGATAGTCTTTGCATTCCCAAAGAGCTGGACCTGTTTTCTGAGCACAGGCATGCAGGTAGCTGAGTCTCTCTTGTTCACAGGAGTGTACAGAGACAAAGGTAGGGTGTGTCTGTGTGTGTGTGCGTGGTGGGGGGGGGGGGGGGGGGGGGGCCCCCCGGGGGGGGGGGGGGGGGGGGGGGGGGGGGGGGTGAGTACTGTTCCTCCATCATTCCCGGGTACTTTAAAAATGCCTCCCCCCCCATAGCAAGAAAGGTAATTAAATAAACGTAGTCCTATGTGGCTGGATTTGCATGTTCAGTCGCAAATACTGACATGTACATGGATCTGACCCCCCCCCCCATGTCTGACACTTTTCATTTGGTGTTTGTCAGCATCTATACATGTTTGTTCAAATCCAGCGGAGCTAGAAACTATCTCTTCCTGAATATACCTGAATTTTTACACATTTAAATGTTTTTTAATCCACTCCAAAAACAGACGACCCTCTCCCTCAATATACAGGACCTACTGCTAACAATTCCTACTAGGCCGTAACTAAGCCAAATCACATCTTTTACTGTAATTTATATAAATCCCTGGTCTTGGTGCACCTAACCTCCTGTGATCAAACTGTCGTAAGTTTGACGGTGCTACTCAATATCACAGGTTACTTAAAATTCAGAGCAGAGGTAACGTTATTAAGGCCTTTATCTACATATAAATATATATAAATAAATATATATATATATATATATCTGTGCGTTGCCAAAGACAGCCTGTGAAAGTAAGAATCTAATCTTTTTCCTTCAAGCTTCTTACCCACATCACTGTAATAATAAGGCTGAGCATAGGGAGACATTTATGCAGCAAAAAAGTGAAATCATAGTTATTACAGTTGCTCGCAGTAAGGAAATGTTTGGCGCTGATGCATTCGTATAATTAAATGTCAGTGCGATTTCTGTAGAACATTCTCCTCACGCCAGGCAACGGATTGGCCTGCAGTCTCAGTTCTGCTTTGGACAAAGGTTTCTTTCCCCCCCCCCACTCAGAAGTCGATATCATAAGCGCACATTTCACACCCCTTTTTATTCATTGAATTTTTTTGCTGTTTTTAGCCCAGAAGTGGGAACCTACCCGTCAGAATCGGTTTTTCGTACTGGTGCTCAGTACAGTGTACTGCATGTAGCAAAATATCCAGCAGCTGCAGGCAACAGTGTCTATAGACTATTGAACGTGACACTTCAGGAGATGTCTAGGTGCACTGCACAAAGGAAGACTCTGCTTTCTTTGACCTTTTCGTGCCTGCCGAGATCTTTGCAAGCAGATGTTCTGCAGGTGAGACCGTTGAGGTTAAGGGTCCTTGCCAGGGGTGGAAACGATCCAGAAAAGAGCCTGGAAAGTGGAATCTGTGTGCCGGTCGAAATGTAGCTACAGTTTCTCACACAAGCACGTTGCTGGTCTTTCAAACCATTAGGCTCACGAGAACCTCTCTGCGTAATCCAGGTCAGCATCAGGGTAAGAGAAAATGGTTATGATGTTGAGACATTTTGGTTCCTGTTCTAAGACGACTTAGCATGAAGCAGCGTTCAGATGTCTCTCTCAGCAGTGATGGGGGCGGCAGGCAGGGGACACGTTGCGTTTGTCGGCACAGACGCGATGGCGCCCTGCGGGTGGACTGTTGTTGCTTGTGTGTGAGTTCGTGGCATAGCGGCACCCAGGTTCTCCGGTGTAGCTTGACGGGCTCGTATAGTTCGGCTCCATCCCTGGTTGCTGCTCGCCCTTCCTCCTCGTAAGTGTGGGGCTCAGGTGTATTCTGGTGCAGAGATTCTGTGTTCTTGATTTATTTCTTTATTCATTTGGGGAATTTGACACGATGATGCTGAAGAGCAGAAAGTGGAAATCCAGTATGAAAAGTACAACGATGAAGAGCATTGAAAGGAAAAAAAAAAACCTACTGCCATTCTGTGCCATCGAGTTGAACCGTGCTTGAATTCATATGACAGATTGACTGTTGTCAGGTCAACAGTGTTCAGCAACAAGATGATTTATCATCTCCCGATATTGTCTGTCACGTCCTGTTATCTTCAGTATAATTCCGGGGAGCCTGATTAAGTTCCTTTCTTGGGATTTCCACTTCTGTTCATAAGCAGACTTGCTCATTGTTGTTTGCTGAGGTGCCGCTCACTTGTGTTCTTCTGTTGTGGTGGTTAAAGGCATTCGCTTCAAGAGAGTAACACTGTATTGAAAAACTTTCAGGTGTCTTAGGCAGATTTCTTGATGGTCAGATGGTTATTCGCCAACCCTTATTTATGCATTAGTGTGCTAATCTAAGAGGTTATGAGAGGACTTCTCTGGGTGCTAATACACTGTGATTTTCTTTTCTTTGTACTGCTAAAAATAGTTTTTTAACAGTGGATCTTCAAAACTATACATACATATATAATTTATATTTTCAGTGTTGTTGCTTGACAAGGAGAGACAATAATCTTAGTAACCAGAGGGTCTGCTTTACATATCAAAGATGTTCACGGACAAATTTTGCCTTTTTAAGGGATCACTTAACTATTACGGAAATAAATCACTATTTGTGCCAGCTGTATACACATTCATGTCAACCTCATTATGTTTTAATAGAAAAAAGCACGGCTGTTTATTGCATTCCTTTCCCCTTTTGCTGTTACTTTGTACTGCGTCAGCGGTAACGTCACATACAGACGTCATGTGTAATTTAGGGCGTGACTGATTATACTGCTGGTGAGCTATGTTTTAAACTTAAAAACTAAAATATTTGCATCATACTGTGAAATCAACTGAAGTGATCCATGTGTTCTCCGTCCTTACTGGTTTTTAATTGTGCCAACACATCAGCTAATACAGTATTTTAATCTGCACAGAGGGTGAAAAAATCGTGACGGATGTGATGCGCGGTTGTTGTTTTCATCTTGTTGTTGTCGTTACTTTGCCAATAATGTGTACTTTCAGAGACTGCAAATGGGAACCGATTAAAACCTAAACCTGTTCATGTTTCGGACCTGGTGCCTTTTCGTTAGTAGGTGCTTTGAACTTAAAGAACCAGTTCAGCAAACAACAATGCCAGTATCTTTCTTTCTGTATAATGTACCAGTGCAGTAAGAGGAAAAATGTACATAAACATATGTAACATAATGACATTAGAATAATATTATGCTATTGTACATTCCACTGTTATTATGGTATTACGGTAATTATGGTATTCCAATGTATGTAAAATGTTAACGTGACTGCACAGGAACGTGAACCTTTCTGTGTAGGACTTTACATGACAATTCTCAGACTGAGAAAAAGATCTGAAAAGCTAGCAGGGCAATACTGGACATCTGCTGCTATTATTAAATATTCAGTTTCAGACGCGAATTTATTTCGATTAGGAAGTCCTAGTTCCAGCGACTTTTATGTCATTTAAAAAAAAATAGTTTTTAATTCTTTGTGACTTCCTGCAAGAATATATTTGAGCAGAATTATGGATGATTATTCATTCGTACATTCTTATGAAACAATTGTCTTGGATATTAACAGAAGAGTCTTAATACAATGCATAAATATTTTTTATGGTATTGATGTTATCATATTGATTTTGGTCCTTTCACCTTAATTTTTTTCTGTGTTAATGTTTATACTTCCATGTTCTTGGGATGAAGGAGGTTTAAAATATAAAATCTGGTTTTAAGGTGTATGAGTCCAACGAAATGTTTTTTTTTCTTTTTTGTAATACAATGATGACATATATGACTCTTGTATGGTCTGAATTTACTGCTCTGCGCTTGAAAATTCTTAAGAATTAAGGTGCATATATTGTTATTTTGATGGGTATTTGCTTTGTCTTGTTGAAGACTAACCTGGAATAAGAGGGAATGTGTTTCCACATTTAGGCAATTGGTGCTTTTTAAACATACTCGCCAAAGGTGCTACCAAGTTTGAAATGGAGGCATTGCTTGGATCTGTGTTCATTTCAGTAACGCCAGTTTTCGAATCTGAATTAAAAAAAAAATTCTCCTTCTCTTTTAAAAAAAGGTGCACCTCCTGTTCACGTACAGCAAAACTATTTCTGCTGTTGTTTTCAACATACAGAATGAATCATGTTATTATTGCAGCTTAATGTACAATAACAAATTGATTTCAATATAAATGTTCAGTATGTTCTCTTATAACGCGCGTCTTGAGAATGTGGACTTGCTTCCATAAGACTGATTTATTGAATGGCAGTATGGCGAACAGTTACGTAATGGCTATGTTTACGTTTACGTTTATTTGCGGTTTATCTACGCCAGTTGAAGCGGCCCGTGTATGAACGAATGTAACGCAGACACCAGAAACACCCAGTTAATGTTCTCCTCAGTTCTCCTACACGTGTTTATTTTGCTATTCCTCTGCATTTTTCAACTTTTATTAAAAATTTAAAAATACGCGAATTTAGCGTAAGGGAAGTATTAAGGAGAAGCCTAAAACATCAATAAAGCGTTTTGAACGGAATTGGCGGACATGATATCATGACAGCATTGGCATTAAGAAATTAAACACAGTTCTATAGCTTGACTTGGAACGTTTCTGAGTGTTTGCCCTTAACCTTAATTTTCCCATAATCTGTTATTTCCATAGAGCGAATGAGGTGTTTTTCAGGAACGCAACTATCGCGTTATAGGAGAACACACTGTATACATATTTCATTAAAAAAGTAATAATCATTCTTGCTGTTGTTTTATGAGGTATTTTTAAAAATGTTTGTGTTAAACTTTGAATTATAACTTGCCGGCTTGTTAACTGTAATTCATAGAAATTAGTTCACACTCCCAGCACAAAATGTCTGTATAATATTTGCAATTTGTTACACTTTATTAGTATTCAAAAAATTATGTAATATATTTCACTTAAAGTTTCAAAAAACGTTTACTTTAACACCCTGTTTTCTGATGTCCAGTATTGCTGTTTTGGGAACAATATCAACAAGGTGCTACAACTAAACCTCATTTTTAATGTTTGTTTTTAGGTGTAAAGAGATATTGATATTAGAACTTCCATTGAAGCCTTATTATGAGAAAATGTGTTAGACTGTTTACCCCCGAAATTAGACAAAAATGAGTGACATTGTATATAAATAGTAGATACATTACACAGTAGTAATTGTATAGTCTAAAATTATTTCATTTTGTTAATTTCTTAAATAGGCGTGTTTTGAAAGATGTGTCGACATGCAAATGTGAATGGATGTGCATAACTATATGACTTTATACTAATGAAATATGGCATTTTGCTGCATTCCCAGAAAAACAAATTGTCTTTTTGAACATGAGAAATTACATTTACCTACAAGCACACATTGTGAAAGTTTGTACCAGGTGTGTTGTCTGTTTCTTATAACCTGGCTATCAGATCGTTGTTTTGAAACGTTGGCTTTATTTCTTGTTAGGTTGTTCTTCTTTGCTGTGTTTAATAGATGTGTATCTAACAAGGAATACATGCTGAGGATTGCTTAATGTTGTTTTGGCAACATTGTTGCGTAACGCTGTTGATGTTTTAGATTCTGGCTGTCTCTTGGGCTGTGTTGGCAAATGTATTAAAAGATTTTGAGTATGAATTATAAATACAGTTCAGTGACATAAGCATTGAATATACAGTACAACTACAGTTACTGCTTTCTCAGTTTTCATAAAAGGGAAAAAAATGTAGTAATTAAAATATTTGAGGAAAAGTATAAACAATCTTGCTTAAAGTGCATGGTTGGCTTCTCAAAATGATTACTTAGGCATGTGGGAATGGACAATGCACTCTGTATGACAGGTACCATGGAGAAAATATATATATTTTTCAACCATAAAATGCACTTTCTCACCTTGATGCAAAGCCACAAGTCAAAACTATGCAACCTCTCAGTTTTAGTTATTCTGAAATATCCATTCGACTTTCTGAGGGCAAGCATTGTCCATAAAACAAGGCGTTTTTGGATTTCAGTTCTCATTCAAGGTGAGAGAGCTTAATGCATCTTAATAAGTCAAATAGAACTGAGATTGGAGTGCAGAGAAGAACATCTGTTTGGGGTTTCAGCCCATTTAGTTGATTGTTTTGACAAAGTTGGCTTTTGTGGTTATTATTAACAGTATCGTTATGTTTGTATGTATGTTTGTATTTGTCTCTCTGGAAGCATGGATGGATATTCTCCCCAAAACCCACCGTCTCAGGCATCTGCTGGTTTGCAGATAAGAAGTTTGTTAATGACACCTTTTGTCATTTTAAGTTTTCCTTAGCTTTTTTCTCTGCGTGTGTGACATTTTATTTCTCTTTTCCATCACATTTTGTTTGCTTTAACCTACATAAGAATTTAAAGAGCCTTTAGAAGAGGCTCTTTTAAAAAAAACGTTAAAAACCGTGAAACATTTCCAATCAGTTCACAAAAACCTAAAATACTAAACAATTAGTGGAATTAAAACAAGTTTATTTTCATATATATATAGTTAACAGGAGCACAGAGAATTTGAACAAGAGGTAATAAGTGCATGGTTACTTCTGACTTACATATTCCCTTGGTAGCTATTGAAATAACGCACAATAGCATGTGTGACTGATTACTACCTTTCATCATTTAGAGTTCGGTTTTTGAAAAGAATAACATGCAGCTTACATCACAAAACCTTAATACTAAGTATTTTGACTAGCTAGTGTGAACTCACTGATGTTCATAAGGCCTGATAGCATTATACTGGATAACTTTCCTTTCCATGTACCTCTTTATTTTCTTCGAAACTCTCCACTTACCAGTTTACTGTTTTTCATTCAGAATTTTTCTAGGAAAAAAAAACAAACAAACCATTTAGAGCATTCCGTAGTCGCACCTACCTCATTTGTGTCGTATGAATGTGTGTGTCTATGGACATATAAAAACTCGCAACCTATCCCCTACACTAACTTATATCTAGCAGACTGTCCCCGTTCTAACCATAAATAGCAATATAAACAAAATAGAGAGTCTCTGCTTATCCTTTTTACAGATGAATTGACCGTATCACACCAGCAATGCAACCCCCTCCAATATTATTTTGGACACTCAGATATTTATCTTCTAAATTATCTGCTACACCTGTAAGTGTATGTCTATACATCTATATTTGTACTGTTCAATACAATATGTTTATGTATACTTAATTTATTCATTAAAAAATTATTTTGGCATATAATTGTGTATATGTAGCTAATAGCTGGTCCATGTTGAACAATAATGATTTTCAATTATCTATTTGTGATAATTTGGCTTCAAAGAGTAATTGATGGAAGTAAGTTGTGTGTGTGTGTGAATCTTTTGTAAAGGATGCAGACTGACAAAAGTAAACATGTTAAATCTGTAGACAGATTAAATAAGACTTTTTGGCAATGTTGCTAACATCAGCAATAGTTTACCATGGAAATTTCAGAAGAAATGCTGAATGACTAAATTAAATACGTTTCCTGAAGAATCTTTGAATGAATATTTTGTTTACAAGAAGATCTGAGTGAAGACAACACAACTTTTTACTTTTTTTAACTTTAACTTTTTCAATGTGTGTAAAATTAAAACATTTAGCATTGACACATTCAGTCAGTAATAATTAACTTAATTAACTTCTTAAAATGAATTAAAGTGATTCCCTCTCTTTTCCATCACACGCTGAGTGGTCATGTTTCATTTTCAGCCTGTAATGGCCTATCATGCAGTTTGCTTTAGTCTGAGGAAGGTTACGAATCATGTTTGTGTCACAGTGCTATAACTGAGTCTTGCTGAATACTGAAACATGAAACCCAGCAGAAAGTTCGAATTAGCTCAGCTGTGACGCATCAAAGTGCTTAACTCGAAATCAGGATTTTATATAGCCAAATATAAACTTTGTTTGTTTGTTTGTGCTTGTGCGTGGATGTGTGTGCGCATGAGTTTGCCTTGTGTGCATGCAAAGGTCATATAAAATCAAATGAACATATTTTTATAATATATTAATGGCAGTACTTTCAGTGGAAAAAGGTTTTATTTTCAGAGGTCATACTTTGAAATACAGAACACTTGTAATACTGTGCTGCAACATTTAACGTTTAGTAATCCATAAAATACATTATTTTTCGAAGTTAGATGAGGAGGCTTTTCTGCATACATATTTAAAACAACAGGTCATACTACATTTTACTCAGGCAACGTGTAAAATATTAGCTTAAGGATCTATTAAGTATGGCCAGTATAGGCCAAGAGATGTGACATATTTGGGAAAAAAAACGTTTTATTTTTCTTTTAGGAATATAAATCACTGAAGTCTTTTGTCGTGATTTTTTTTCTCCATTTTCCCGCTATACTGTGAATCTCTTGATCATTTCGATAATTTTCATTGATTCATCCAAAGTATTACTCATCGTGTTACATTGAAGTTAGAAGTTCTAAGCTAATAAAGAAAAATTAATTTTGTTCCTGAAGATTGTGTAAAATGTCGTCCAGAACCTGTACAAAAAATGTATATGGTGTGTTCAATATCTGGAGGTAAAAAGATTGGACGTGTCTTTCTGATGTAACAAATGCATAATGTCAGTGTTTGATTGTTTTGAAATATCTTTACAATGTAAATCTAGTTAAGATGTTTGTGTAATCCTGCATGGTTAAGATGTATTTGGTGCAGAATTGTTGGTCTACAGTGGAAGGGGTGTTTATTTATTTTCTTGGATTATTACCACTATTATTTCCTTCGTTAGGTAGATCTGCTGTGCAGTGATCAGAAAATGTCACAATTTTCCCACAGAAATAATTTATTTATTCATGTCTCTTATTTTGCGTACTGAATTTGAACCCAAAACGAAATATTTCAGTTGCATCAGATCAAAACTTAAATTAGTAATAAGGACAGATCCCACCAGTAATCCTGGCAATCACCAGTATTAATGACAGCCTTTATTGGTCTGCAGGCTGCAAGTGATTTTTCCTATTGTTTTCTGCAGTGCAGGAATTTAAAGGTCATTTAATCTTATGCATTATAATGTTCTAACATACATGTTATGACATGTCCAGATTTAATAATTCCATGTCTATATATGGTTTTCTTTTTTCCCCCTAAGAAGTGTCACATAACAATATATGACTGTCTTCCCCACAGACTATAATGAATGTATTGATTGCATTACAGCATACACAGTAGTCGCTGCAAAATTTCCACGAGAATATATGTATATATGTTTCTTTGATGTTATATTGATACACCAAAAGTAATGTTTCAGGTTTTTCATTTATTAATTTATAGTTATATTGTTTCAGGCAAACAAGCAAAGTCAATTGTTCCACAAAAAGTAGTTACTTTATTATGAATTGGTCTGTTTTATTATTATTATAATTATTTAATATTATTATCTGAACTAAGTTGGTTCCTGTAAGATTTAAAGAACTTTATGGGTACATTTTCATATGAATGGTTTTGGTAATAAAAATAATAAAGGATAAATAGAGAACATGTACAACATCATCTGCGTAACAGATATCAAAGTATTTATTTCAATTTTGTATGTTTACATTTTAGAGCATTACAATGTTGTGACTGATGTAAGAAAAATATATAAATGGTTCCTTTTTTAGAAAGAAAACTATGTTGTTGATCATTTTTTCCCCCACAAGTCCCTGCATATAGCTGACATATCACCTTTTCTCTGAGGTTTATTTACATGGAGTTGGCTGAGGCACATTGACAACAGTACGTTACAGAAAAAAAAGAGAGATGACATGTATGTGATGAGGCTATAAAAGAGCGGGTTATTTATCGTGAGGTGGGAAAACTTCGACAATATAGAAAAAAAGTTATACCTGAAGGTCACATGTGAGCTTTTCAAAAGCAAATGCAAGTGGATGTGACTTCATGCTGATCCCAGTTCATATGTGTTCTAAAAAATCCCTACAATTCCAAAATTTTAACCATTTGTATAGCTGTGACAGTTTGCAGAAATCCTGAATTGTTGACTTGGAAATATACATTAATGACTCCGCATCATAACTGGCCTTTGCTGGGGGTTTTGTTCCTAATTAAGGTTTGTTGCCTGTCCTCCTGGGATGTCATGATTCCCATGTTGGTCGAAGCCAAGCAGATAAGTGTACAGTAGATGTTAAGGCAGCACTATTTCAAAGTCCGTTTCTTGGAATGCAGTTACAGTCCAGTCGGTGGAGCACACAGACTTTCACGTACATGTTCTGTGCACGCAAACTGTGATGATATTCCAGCATTCGCCATGATTAATTTATGTCTGTAACGGAAGGCAAACAAGTGGAGGATGGACTAGGCCAAATATGGCAAAATATGGCATTATGAAGAGATGTAAAATAAAAATTCCAAAATAAAACTGCATAATAACAACTATAAAAACTATAGGCCTATATGTCACACATGTAAAGATAAACATCCCTGTTGCCACAGTTTTTAGCCCAGTCTAAATTTCCTGGCAAAAGGGCCTTAAATGCCAGAGGGAGATTCATTTGCAGTACTTGTTTCCGCCTTGCTCTGGTCGTACACACACTCATGTCTTCTTTAATGAGTTAGCATATTGGATATGTTTCCAGCTAAATGTCTGAGTTCGGTATACCAGAGGCTACATTCATGGGCTTAAAATCACTCTCTCTGGTTTAGGTGAAATTTATTTTGTAACCAAAGTGTTCCCAAGCTGTTGATTATGACAGACTGTAGCCAGCTCCGTAAGCAACTCACAGACACAATTACCAATCCATTTTTCATGTTGAAGATCTACTTCTGAATTTGGGTTTCACTCAAGCAAACAAATGTACTACTTCATTAACTGCACATTCTGAAATGAAAATGAAAATGGCACACAATGAAGACACGTAGCATTACAGCCCTTCCTTAGGTGCAGGGATGATCCTGCCTGAACTTGCAGTACACCATTCCTCTGCGCGTCCCTCCGCCCATTGACAAGTTCAATAATAGCATTAAAAAAAGTTAGCAAAACATTTCAGTTGTTTTCTGGTTGTTTTGATTTCTTGGGTCTAATTTCAGCCTATTTCCCATTTAAGGGAAGAATCCAGTGGATAATGTTAGATAAAAGCAGACGAATAATTATCAGCCCAGTGGATGCATTTAATTTAATTCTATATCTTCAGACAGGTTTTAGTATATGTCATTGTTCAGTTTTATGTAAAAAAAAAATCTTGAGGAATAGTGCTCATTACAAATTTCACATTTGTAAATGTTTTTCATAAAAAGATTTCAACAAAATAGTGGCAATGTTTGGGTCACACTGTTATAAACTAAATAAATAAGCGTTGGTTGGCCTGCAAATTCTTTGTGGTTTTTAATATGGCTGTTTCAGTGAGAGTTTCACAACCCCAAACTAGGCTTTATGCTGTGTTGTGAGAAAGACTGTGAGAAGGGCAGCTGGGAGTGGCACTGGGTTTGCTAACTATGTGGTGACCCAGGGCAGATACGCAGGAATTGCTGGCTGTGTGCAGGCAATATGTTTCTAGGGTGCAGTGAGGCCAGGAGGAATGGAGCAGGCCGGAAGAGGGCCCAAGCACAAACAGGCACCGAAGACTGGTTCTTTTCCTCATTTTGAAAATGGTTTTAAAAGTTAAGATTAGCAATGCTATAGCATTATTATGGACTGGGAACTTTAGCACTGCTGAGAACTGTGAAATGGTTTAGTTCACCCCCCCCATGATTAAATGCTAGGCTGCTAATTGGATCAATTTAGAGAATGAGTAGCACATTTAATATGCATATCAGAAAATCATATATATAACTTATGGTGGGTCATGGCAAAGGTGGGAAAAAGGAGACGATCCACGAGCAGCTCTGAGAACAAAGTGGTTTACAAATACACAGAACAACAAAGGGGAAACCACAAAAAGGGGCCAGAACTAAACAGGGGAAATAACTAAAAGGAATCATAAATTAACAAACCAGGGAAACCAAGCAACACAGGTAGCAGAATTAGGCAAACCAAGCAGCACAACAACATGCAGTAACATGTGCAACAACTGACTGGGGAAATGAACCAAGGCAGGTACTTAAATACACAGACAACAAGGACTAACAAAGGGCAGGTGTGGACTATAACCAGGCCAACCAATCAGGAAGGAACAGGACAATCGGAAACAGATGGAATACATTATGACCCTGACATATAACTGCCTACTGCAACACTGTAGCTTTTTGGTCGGTACAGATATGTCTTTTGGAGGCGATTATACGTGTAATATAATTTTAAAAATAAAAATCACCACAATATTTTTCATTTATCAAATGACTTTATCTGTTTATTTTCATCATACGTAAATAATCTATTGCAGTTCAGTAAGAGGGCCCCTAGATGGTGCTGTGAATTTATTGAATTGTGCCTTAGTCCTTAGTAGAAACACCAATTTACCGATTTTATTAACATCAGCAATATGCAAACTGCTAAATGTATGATATATACAACAATATACCACAAAGGTACTTTTACATCCTCCAAATTAAAGCATTTTATGTTTGTTTCGATTATTGTTCATCACTTTCTCTGCGCTTTTTATGCGCCATCTCACTGCGTTTTTACCTCATATGTCCCTGTTGCCTAGACTAATATAGCCAAACGTGGCAACTGATTTATGTCGTGACAGCTTCGCGAAAAGTCACGACTATATTACAGATACTTTCGAAAAGAATATCTTAAGTGGTAAATAGAGGTTTGACAGATGCATATAT
>JAODKL010000027.1:18129343-18147740 GCA_026780765.1 Petrocephalus schoutedeni | reverse complement strand
TCTCACATGGGGAAAAATTTATATTTCTTCTAATTTATATTACTTCTATATATTTCGCACCTTTTTATATTTATATTTTCATATATAGCTTTTATTTAAAATTCTTATCTGTACTTTTCTCAGCCTTGGGGGTGATCAGGGTACATTTCACTTCACGTTGTACTTGTATAACTGTATGTGAGAAATAAAGAATCTTGAATCTAATAACTAGCCAATAACTAATATCCAATATCCCATGCCTGGTTTTAGGTGCTGAAGCATAAGTTTCTTTTCAATTCTCAAAAGCATCAATTCACTAAATCATAGAAGAATAACAAAAATGACAATCATAACCATGCGTCATAGCAAGCAAATAGCCCACTCCCACTTAAATTCACATCCTTACTGTAAATGAGCAGGCCGCTTAGCAACAAACGAGACCAGACACGTCACCACTTCCTTCAGTCCGGAAAACTCCCTAGCCCAAGAACTTCCTCAATTCCTGCATGGCCAAGCAGCACAGGCCACATGTTGTGAAATCTTCAGATCATCCCGTACGCGCAATTGCGCAATCATTGTTCTTGACTTCTCCTCATAACTTTTAAATTATCGTCACGTCTGCAGCGCATTCAAGGTTTCTTTTCGGGGTTATTCCGGAGACTGCCAGG
This sequence comes from Petrocephalus schoutedeni, assembly GCA_026780765.1. Taxonomy (NCBI): domain Eukaryota; kingdom Metazoa; phylum Chordata; class Actinopteri; order Osteoglossiformes; family Mormyridae; genus Petrocephalus; species Petrocephalus schoutedeni. The sequence goes on along the minus strand of JAODKL010000027.1, from coordinate 18,147,093 downwards.
CGGGACCCCGGCCGTGTGCTTCCAAGTTTCTGCTGCCCTGCTGGAAAATGATTATTGAATCTGGGACAGCCATCTGGCTGCTAAACTGGGATCCCCAGGAGTGCCGGCATTTTTAATTTTTTTTCTTCCATTCGTCGCCTCGTGCATTTTCTGTTGAAAAGAGGCGCCGCTCCCCCCGCCCCCACCCCACACACACCAAGTAAAAGATGCAGTTTGTAGATCCCTGTGAACCAAGTGGCCTTTATAGGGGAAAAATATTAATGACAGGCACAACTAACAGGACGCATGTAGAGACTCTATAATGGATTCATTCTTTAGAGTGACTCTACACTATTCCAGGGTAAAAGCTCTCACTGGAAAGAAACAATAGCTTCTAAAATGTCACGGGCCTTTAGGTTTCATTTATTAAGAAAAAGATCATTTATTAGAAAAGTTCAAGGGGTGAAGTTTGTTTTCAACTAGTACACCTATACTTCTCCACTGACTTCACTGGCATGAGTCCCATAGCTTTCTTTGATGCACAGTTCTGAGATAAACTGGTTTTAATTTGAAGCTAACAAACAGACTCTTCAAAACGGTAATACAGTAAATCAGAAAATATTACTGCTGTCCAAATTGAAAAACATTTACGTTATGCATGACAAATTATTTTTATATTTAAATGTCTGTCCAGCCCTTCATCCATCCACCATCCACACATCCACCCACACATCCAACCATCCATCCACCCACACATTCGTCAGTCTCCAAACCATTTATCCTGGTCAGCATCACGGGAATGCATACATTTCAATGTATTAACTTTAAATATTCTTTCAAATGATACCTCATTGGTACACAAAGCATGACTGGACTTTTCAGAGCTACAAACCAGCTTCATATGAAGAATCTCTGTGGAACTGTCGCCTTCCCAGGAATAGAGTCCAGCACTAATCGCTCTCCCAGAATGCTCTCTGTTGGAGTGGAGATCAACAGGGGATTGGCAAGAGGCCTTGGAGTCATAAAGCAGAAAGGTCACAAAGGTTTGGTTGTCACATTCCATACGAGCTATTGATGTTATTATGAGTGGGCACTCACAGCACCTATGAAATCACCTCTCTAGGGCTCACAGAATTTTCCAACACGTCAGCAGATGCATCCATAAAAGGTGCTTCCCCTAAGCTTATTGGTGTCTCTGAAAAAATTTCATGTGCAGAAGGATGCTGACATGTCCAGTGTGCATGCAGTCCCATCTTGTAGTCTTATTTTATCTCCACTCAAAAACAGCTTTCTGTTAGTTGAAAAGCCCATGGGAACCATTGTTCAATGATGATTTTCATAATGGAATATATTAAGCTGATAGGAAGACCCCCGCTAGTCAAGGGGCAGCTTTGCTTTAGTCTGAGAATAAGCTTTGTTCTCCAGCCTCTTCTAAAAGGATTTCCATCAAAGCCTCTGAATTGCCAGAGAACATTTCTGTAAGTTTGTGCAAGGGAAAAGATGTGGCTTGTACGGACCAAACCTTAATCGCGTAATAAAAAGTTTTGGTTTCTAATAAGCTGAATGCCTGACTAGGTAACAGGTACTAAGTTAATTGGAGGGGGCAGTGCAACATGTGTTCTCTACCTAGTTAGTGAGAGTTAATGAATCTCATGGAACACCATGTCACTTCCAGTGAAATTTTACAAATACCTGCTGAATTTTCTGGTAAATTTCCAACACAGCTGTGACATCTGGAATAGCTGACAGGGTCAACGTTACCTGAGATGTCATCCAAGTCTAGTTCAGTCTATAAGAAGAGCCATTGAGTTTTATGAATTTATCAGTCACTCTGGAAAATCCATTAGAGGGACGCTGAATTTGTTCAGCTAAAATAACATTTGGCAGAACTTGTATTATTGCAATAATAAATACGAATGCTGGCCATATTCTTTTTGTGTTTTGTATGCATCTTAATTTACTGATTATATTTGCCATGTTTAAATTAGTATTATAGTGCTATACTATTAAACGTAAATTAAACAAGTCACTCCACTGCCCAGTATAACATAACTACGTGAAGGGTTTTAAAAAAGAAACTGGGACTGAAGTTATGAGAATCTCGCATTTTCCCGTTGGCCATAGGGATGCCGTAACATGCCAAGCGAAAAGAGGACCAGCCTTTGGACAGCCGAAACTTCCTCTTAATCCAGATGTGGAAATTAGGGACATTGCACTATTTTTTGGAATATCCATAATAAAAACATTGATGAAGTATTGGTGTATTATAAGCAATGGACCTTTTCTATGTGGCTGGGGAAGCTTTATTTTACTATTTTAGTGACAGGTGGGGGGGGGGATGGGGGTCAGTTGGGATGAATCCAGTGGGCCAGAAAAAAATGTAACATAATTGGATGGGTCTGGATTGGGGGAGCAATATGAAATGCTTTGATGGGGCTCGAAATCAACAAGCTTAAGTTCAGAGGACCTGTCTGTGGGGGGGTGGTAGACACAGTCCAATGGCCCTGTGATCAGAGGCATCACTAGGGCTGATGTGGGGGGGGCTTTCCAGCAGATGCATGGAACTTGTCAAGTGCTGGGCCCGCTGAATCTGCCACAGTATCCATGCCCCTCCTCAAATATAAACTTTAAATGCAGTGAACAGTTAAATGCTATGGGAAACTAACATTATAACATCTAGGACTGATCTTGCTTAATGGTTAATCATACGGTCTTTTAAAATTGAAAATTACAGAGAGTACATATACACACACACAACGCGAGGCTATGGGAAACATTTTATACTTTTCTGAAACTTTGTCCCACATAAGTGGATAGAAAAAAAAAATCTCTTGGGAGGCAGGACCCAAGTACCTTTTCAAAATTCCCCTCTGAAGTGTACTAATTAATCACATTACCTCGGTTAGATCCTTACAGCAGCAGGGAGCGATACCTCCTTCTGGCCAAACCATCCGGGAGATGCTACAATGCAGTATTTGTGTACGCGGCTACATTGCAAAGACCCGCTTCGAGGCCACGTAAGAGAGTGGTAATGTAGCCTGGAATGAATGGATGCCGAGATTTCCCACGAACCGCATAACCTAAGCCGCCCCAGACTGTAAGCGATACGCTGAGACTACCGCCTCGTTTGGTACACGCCACATACACAGGACAGGCATGCCATCTGCCGTATACGGCAGGACAACGGATTTTTAATAAATGACATGGAAATCCACAGTTCTTCAATTAAAAAAAAATGCATGCGCTGCATACTACCAAAACGTCGCATGCAGCACTGCAACATTTGGATTACCTGACATCTCATTACATTCGAAAATGCTGAAATATGCAATATAAAATACTAAAATGAATGCTTAACGATGGCCATTCATTGGTAATGGTTAGCTAAACACGAAGAATGCTTATTATTTGAACGCTAATAATTGTGTTGCTAGAAGAAGTCACGCATAAATTCGTATTTTCAGTGACTGGATAATGAACAGGAATGCAATAACGGAGTACGAGCGCGCTGACTCACCTGTTTTTCGCTGATGCGCCCTTGATCCAGCTTTTCGTCGCCTCAGTATTAAAGCCGCGCCTGATTTTCCTAATTGACTTAACAGCCCATTATTTCATCCAGCACGTTTCGCGTATAACGTTAGTGCGTCGACTCTCCCCATTCCGAGGGGATTTTAATGGCTAATTTTGTGCGCCCCGGCAAAGAGGAGGGGGGCGTTGTCAGGTGCCGGGTGCCTGCAGACGATGCAGTGATGCGCCGCAAGTCTGCGAGCTTCGCCCGAATTGCTGCAATGTGCGACTCATCTAAGGATTTATTAGAGGACCAGACATATGGCACAGCAAGCAGTGGGCATTCACAGCGCGGTGGTGCTGTCCTAAAGCCGTCCGATTTAATGGCTTTCTCGTCAAATAGTGTTCATTCCGTGTAGAATATAGAATATTTCTTGCATAAGTCTGTTCTTGGGTGGGTCATTGTTTACGGTATATAGTTTTCTTATATAAAGTTGGAAGCAGCAGTGCTGCTAAAGATTTGGGGGCCCCATAAAAACACATCGTATTGGGCCTCCAACCAGACCAATCCAACTATGTTCCAAATTTCCTAACAACTTTACTTAAGGCAGTTTCAGTGCTGTGTCCTGGGCAGAAGCCCAACAGAAATCTATCCAGTTGTGTGTCTCCCGAGTATAACTGAGGTTAAGCAGCAACTATATTCCCCAGAACTTTGGACAAAAATGGTACATTAGAGTCTGATCAGCAATTGCTGAGCTCCTGTGTATGCAAACTTGGTTTCTTCAGTAATGGTCTGATTACTGCTACTTTAAATTGGTCAGGCACACCTGATGGTAGGGACACATTCATTATGGTAGTTATAGGTCTTGCCAGAACTCCCAGGGACTTTTTAAGCAGTTGAGTAGGAACTGTGACCCAAGTGGTCGGTTTGGTTTTAGTCATTATAGTTTTTAGCTGCTATTCGGCCAAGTTTTCCAAGTGCAATATTCTGACTCTGTATCTCAAATATAACTGTTACATCTTGTATACTTTATGGGTGACTAATGTATTTTATTCCTGTTACATTCCTTTACACTCAGGTATGTCCCATGGGAGCATCAGTGGAAAGTGCTTATTGCATTACACTAGTGTAACCATGCATGCACAATGACAATCCTGCATCCTGAGCTTCTCTTATCTGTGTGCTCATCATTCCACTGTAATGGCTAGAGGACAGGAAGGCAACACTGTCAGCTCGCACCTCCAAGGTTAGTGTGTGTATCCCGCTTTGCTGTGTGTGTGTGTGTGTGTGTGTATGTGGGGGGGGTATGTATATATTACATCGTGGGGACCAAATTTGCCTACAGTCCTGTCCCCGCCATGTCACGATGTTATTATTTATATTTTTTTCCACTTCTATATATAGCTTAACATGATATAATCTAGAACACCCCATACAGTGTGATAAAAACATGTTATTCTGACATTGTGGGGACCATTTTTTCAGTCCCCACAGGAGGAACTCTTATGTAGTTTATCCAAATCTGTGACTGCAATAAAAAAAATTTAAAAAAATTTAAATGCCAAAAGCCTTGTATTTTGTTTGGTTACTTATGGTTAAGGTTAGGGCTGGGTAGGTGTTAAGGGTGTCATGACTGGGATTAGGGTTTTTCCCATAGAAATTAATGGAAGGTCCCCATTTAAATACTGTAGGTATGCGAGTCTGTGTGTGTGTGTGTCACTGTGTCCTGTGTGTGTGTAATTTGTCTGGAGTCACTGTGTGGTCTGTGCTCTCTTGGTACTCTGGTTTCCTCCTAAAGTCCAAAGACGTGCAGTTAGTCTAATTGGTATCTCTGCTGCCTGTACTTTGTGAGTGTATACCCTGCAACGGGCTGGCATCCTGTCCAGGCTGGACACCAGCCATTTACTCAAGCCTGCAGCCCCCGTGTCTGTGAGCAAGCTAAGCAGTTCAAAAATGGATGAATGATTGAGACCAAAAGTCAGTCATATTTATATGGGGAGGGCTGGTTCAAACCCTGATTGTATACCAAAGTATTCTTGGAAAGGAAGGACGCACAATGTGCTGGAAATATGCCATTCCGCTATTCAGCAGCAGGATCAGTAGCCAGCAACAAGTTTTACTGCCATGTTAACGGGTTATGGCAGCCACACCACCGCATGAGATAGGCGTCTCTGGCTCGGCTCGAGCCTCACGCAACGCCATGCCATTTTGAGATTCGGCATGGCACACCCATTTTTCATGCATGAGCTCAGTGGTTCTCAGGAAAAACAGCGTTAAAAGATCTGTTAATAGTCATACTGACATTATACCAGCAACATTACATAACTGTCACCTTTCATTACTTTTAATGTCTAGGCTAAACATCACAGATATATCGCTCACTCTGAACGGGGGTAAACAAAAATCACGTGACTGCTTGCTGATTAAAGGTCAACTTTATGGTCTTCACTTTTCTAAATCAAACATTTTATTATTGATGGTCATTATTAAAATGGAAAATCAATGTAGAAAGATAGGGCCTAATTCCTCCCTAGCCTGTCCTGCTCACGGTTGGACCACATCCTCCTCCCTGTAATCAATAACTAATCAATTTAAGGTACCCTAGTTTAAATGGACTATTTTTGTTCACTAAATCTGAATCTGACAAGTTATCCAGCTAAGCAAGAAATCCTGAATCATGATACAGCCCCCCAGTTGTATTTTCAGGGTTCTGATTGACATAGACCAATGAAGAGCTGAAGCTCTCCTAACTAGTTCCGGGTGAATGGCACCGTGTTTGTAATCCCCAAGCTGCTTCACTGGGGGCAAAATGTCAGCATGGGCCAGTTGCAGATTGGATAGTAAAATGGAAACGAGTCATGGGCCGAGTGAAACTTTCTCATGGGCCAGTAGCTTGAGACCCCTGCTCTGCAGAATCCAATGATATCTAAGTGTGTCAGTCCTATGTAGCCCTTTGTAATCATGCTAGTTCTACAGAGGTGATTTCATTGTTAAACAGGTTAAAATTTTAGCTCTCTGGTATGTTTTTAACAGCCTCCACTGTATACAATATATAGATTAGAGAATTCTCTGTTCAAATAATTTGAATAGTTTCAGTTTAACTTAATACGTCTTCATACCATTACAAATAGAACAAATATAGTGTTATGCAAACATTTGAACTGATTACAGGACAATGACAGGTTGAAATCACCCCAGTGTTTTGGGGAACTTAATAACTAGTGAAATAAGATTCTGACATCATTCATGTGCACGAATTTGGCCAAACTAAACTACAAAATCTATAAGCACTCTTCCTTGAGAATAGGAACAAAATCTTATTTTGGGCACGTTTTTTATTTTTACTCTTCAGTCATACTGGGAAAAAAAATCAAAGTCTTGGCTATTAAACTTAACTGTAATGTAAGTGATTTCATTTTATCTGAAACAGCACTTTTTGCAGCTGAGGGCTTGAATTTAACACAACAATACATAATATTATGAAACACATTTATAACACAAATAACACATGGTAGGTGTAGAATAGAAAAAATTGTCAAACTCATTTTAAAAATCATTCTAAGCATACTTTTAATTAATTTAACAGAAAAAAGTCCATCTGATGGAGGTGACCTCTCAGTGATGGAGTTGACAGCCAACTGTTGATATCATATAAAACACAAAATATTACACAAACATTTAAAAAATGTGGAAGTTCACAGAATGCCATTTCAAACTGAATGCATCTCCTGTTTTTGATTGTTTCAGATTTTAAGGGAACTCTTTTATGTCAAAACCTTTAAGATGTCTGATGGAGCTAATGAGAATTGTTATATTTTTTAATTTCTCAGCATAGTCCTAGTGAGTAGCCGTTTTATAAAAGTTGCTAAGAGTCCTCTTAATGCTAATTTTTAAACCATCATTGTTTTGATTCAGAAGGGCTACGGAGTTGACCTGTTACGGTTGAGACACACCTGATTCAACATTATTTCATAAATTTATCCCCAAAAAAATAAAAAATAAAAACAGTGCTTACCTGTCACGGTCTGTCATGTAATCCTGTTGTGCCACGCCCCTTGTTCCCCACGTGAGTATTCCTGATTGTGCCCAGCTGCCCCGTGTTTCATCCGTAATGTCTTGTCCATTTAGTCCACCTGTGTTCAGTCCCCATGGTCGATGGTTGTATGTGTATGTGCATGTATGTGTACCGCTACACATCGTTCATGGTTTTCGCTATTCGTGCCTGTTCCAGTCCTGTTTTTTGGAAATAAACGCCCTGTTCAAGTATTGCCTGCATTATGGGTCGTCGTTCCCGACAGAACCGTGACATTACCAGTGCAGGGTTCATGGGATATAATAAATCCTTCTTATCCCTAATTAAATAATATTTTTGTAGAAATCTGACAGTCTGAGTTGAGAATAATCTGGGACACAACATTAAAATGGCACATGTTCTTGTGTGTATACAGTATGTGTATATATATATATATATATACATATATATATATATATATATATATAGTGTGTGTATTTGTGTGTATACACGTTCATATAGTATACACGTGCCCATCACTGTATATATATATAGTTATATATAGTTGTTTTTGTTGTACTGTATTAAAATACGCATAAACAAATGAAATATCTACAAAGTGACCATTATGCTCTATGAGCGATAAATAATATAAATGAACATAAACAGAATAAATGACAAATGAAATACTTTGAGCTGCGTCAAAATAAAGTAGCCTATATGAGTATTACGTACAGAGTAGGACACAACGTGTTGGCGCTTGAATGAACGTGAATACGACATGATGACGCAATTGATATGCAAATTATGTGTCGTCATCTACCGATATCTAACGACTTTCTGGGTACAGTTTAGCGACTTCAGGTAGGAACTAGTTGGCAACACTGCATTTCTGGGATTGCGTTAAAAAATTGAATCAGATTAATCATGATGATGGATTAGTCCGCGTTAACGCGTTAATTTTGACAGCCGTAATAAATATATAACAAATATGATTATAAGTATTGCTAGTTTTAGATTATGATTTTTATAAGTTTAAAAAATGAAAACAGACCAATAATTATGTAAATCTTATTGATTACATACATATACGTATGAAATTTTCACAAAAACATAGAATTAGACATGACTGTGTCATCACCCATTCTTAAAATTGAATGTGCCATTAAACCAACTTCGGAAGAGACCACATGCACCGCAGCCGAGGAGGTTGCAAGCTCCTCCTCTCCTCTGCGTGTGACCTGCCAGGCATCCTTTCACCCTCCTGGATATTTTATTCCTTTCCCCTGACATCGAGTCCCCAAATGCACTGACAGCTGGGCTCTAGGTAGAGCGGCTGCTGCTTCAGCTAATTTAGGCAATCATAGTGCTGCAGAAAGACAGGGACCGACAGATTGCCTGTCCCAAAGGAAACTTAGGATGTGCGCAAAGGGGACAATAACGGACGAGACCTGACGCGCCACCGATCTTGGAGCTGATAAAAGCCCGTAAAACTTAAGCATGGCAGACGGCTCTTCCTTAAACGGAGAGGACAAGGACCCTGATATTGAGCTGTTTGTGAAGGTAAGACGAGTTTGGCGTGTAACTCGTCAGTAACAAAATGCATACATTTTAAATTGCAGCATAACCGAAATTAAATGTTATAAAAGCCATTTGAGATCCCAGTGCGTTTTTACATATTGCAAGAGTTTTCTAGGTACTTAACTAGTATCCCCTCTGTTTAGAATAAGGCTCCTGTAATGTGACACTTGAGATAGAGTTACTATCGCACCTTACCAGTGCCCGGTTCCTGATGTTGTGCGAAGAATGGATGCTATTCATTGGAAGATGTCCGATGACTTCAAGAACACAGGTCGCCATCACTTTTATGTAATGAATAATTCCAATATAATTATTCCCTTTCTTCGTATTTCGCATTTAATTTAGAGAATGTGAAACGCATCTTTATTCCTTAAATAATATAAACACATATAAACAAACTATTTATATATACATTTTCTTTCCCATATACTTTTTTTTCGTTCCACACACGTGACAGAGAATATGACGTTAATGTTATGGTTTGTTATCGAACTGATTTTATAATTGTATAAATATGAAGATCGACATGGAGGCAAGGGACAATTCAAATTAAGGTACAATTTGTTAATTAAATTAAATACAGTGGTAAGAGGCGTGTCCTTATTACGCAGAGAGCTCCTTATTTGCAAAGCAAACGAGCATGGCAGTTTAACCATTGCTCGGTAACCGCTGTGATGACTTCTGCATGAAGCTGGAGTCAGCGTAAATAGTTTCAATTTATCTGTTTTGGAAGGATAAACCTTTCCAGGAAGTTGGCTGATTTGATGAAGAGGATCATACCTGCTGACCTGCGCTTTTCTGCACCGTGTTAGTCCATGAATTTACAATGATAGTAGCTCCTGTTTATTAAGGTGTGTTTGAGTTTGTTTGTGTATGTGAGTGTGTAAAATGTAAAATGCCTCCATGCTCTAGGTTGCAATTCTTTTTGCGATTCTCTGTTCTCCTATGCAGTGGGTTTATTTGACATTTTTGCACTGCTATGTGACCTCACCTGTTCTGCACGCCTGCACTACAGTATCCAGTTTTTAAAAAACATTTATCCTTGAATCCAACCCAGTTTTTTAGGCTTCCTTTGTAGGGATCAGGGAATAACTTTCTGTTTCTTCCAATTTTAGTATTTTCTGTGTTATAATCCCATGTGGGAAAACACATATGTCTGAATCCAGATGTCCTCTGTATAATGTACAAACAGCAACATTCTGTACATTGTATGATAGCTTGAGAGCCAACTAGCTTCGGCCTGAGGCTAGTTTGGAGTAGTACTGAACTCTAAGAGGTTCATACGCTATCCCGTACAACCCCGCTCTTTGAAAACTCTTACCTGTGCAGGGGCTAACATAGCAAGTAATGGAATTTTCATGAATAATTCAAGTGCTCTTGAGTCTTCAGTGACAGGATTAGATTTCTAAATTTATCCCATGTAAAAATGTGATACCCTTTGATTAGTAAGCAAATTTGCCCATGACTCATTGCAAAGAGTGTGTTTTTGTACAGCTGTATTGATATATAGCTTAAAAATAGCCCCACATTTTTGTATACCATTTACATGTTAGTTTAAGCCTACGTTGGGTTGGCACCCCATTGTTCCTTGCCTTGTGCCCATAGCTTCTAGGATAGGCTCCAGACCATCCCTTGACCATGAATAGGACATGCGGTTACAGAAAATGGATGGATGGACAGATGTTAGTTTAAGCAATAATAATTTATTAAAGGAAAAAAAAACCTGCCCCTGAATGTGTGTTGTGAACTTATCTGCGCGTAAGTGGACCATGTGCGTTGGTTTTGCAGAGCTAGTTTTACACATAATTGCCTCCCAGTCCATCCAGGGTGGTCGCTTTCAGGTATTATGTGGATATTTTGGCAGTGAGGTTACAGCTGCTTCCACACTCACCCCACACATCGGTGTAATCTAACACTCGCTGCACTGCTGTAGTCCTAAAGGCATTTTTTATCAATCTGGTCTCCTAGTCCTGTAAGTTTTTATCCATCCATTCAAGCTTTCCACAGAATTTGTTTTGACAGTAATGATAAAAAATTGATAGTTATTTCATGCAAGATATACCCAGCATGATTTATACTGTTTCAATGACTGTGTTAATTTCTTTCTGCCTTTAATCAAGGGATTAATGTGAAGTTGTTACTTTGTTACTATAATAACCTCTACTCTTCTGGGAAGGCTTTGCATTAGATGCTGGAACATTTGCTGGTGGGATCTGCTGGCATTGAGGTTGGGTATGGATGTTGGGTGATTAGTTCTATCTCTGCGAGTTTGCATGGCTGACCACATCGCAGCTAAATTTTTTTTGGAATTTTGACCTGCACCATAATTTCACATGGTGTTGACCTGGACTGATCTAGCAGGGCAGAAATGTAGTTAACTGACTTGTTGGAAAGATGGCATCCTGAGATGATGCTAAGTCACTGACCTCTTCTGTACAACAGCCCATTCTGCCCATGTCAGCAATGCGTTTGGGTTAAATGGGCAGCTCCTCTAATTAATAGTGGTGTCCACATGATGCTCATGCTCATGTCTTTGTCAGGCAGGAAGCGATGGAGAAAGCATCGGGAATTGTCCTTTTTCCCAACGCCTCTTCATGATCCTGTGGCTCAAAGGTGTGGTCTTCAACATCACCACCATTGACATGAAGAGGTATGTCTTAGTTCAGCTCTGAGGGCAAATTGGGCTGTTTATTAAACATCATGTTTACAAAGAAAAATAATAAATAAGTCAGAAATTAAAAACACCGGCATGAAAAGGTGCTTCGCCTGCATCAACACTTTTTTTTATCTTATGCAGAAAACCACCTGATTTGAATAATCTGGCCCCAGGAACCAATCCACCGTTCCTCACATTTAATGGAGAGGTCAAGACTGACATCAACAAGATTGAGGAGTTTCTTGAAGACGTCCTAGCACCTGCAAAGTAGGTAAACCAGCCGGAAATCCATTTTGGACTGCTGCTGTGTGTGCCTCTGCAGCTTATGACACTGTACTCAGGATAAGAAGGTTCAAGCCCAGTGCCTCCCAGATTAATATCACAATAGGGCCTTTGAGCATGGCCCTTAACCGCTGTTGTTCCAGGGACACAGGCGGATCCTGTCTGTGATCCTCACCTGTACGTTTCTTTGAACAAAAGTATCGGCTAAATAAATGTGACAATCTGATATATAACACTGGAATGGGTCAATACACTGAAATACTAAGGAAAAACATTTTTAAATGAATTATTTGATCACCGTGCGTCAAGATCTTTTCTTCTTTTTAAACAAATTAAACGTAATTAATATCAGGCAAACAGTCCATGCCAAAGCAAATTAAGTTCATCGTAATAGAGAGATCTGTCGACATCCGTTTCTAGATCTCATCCACAATATAAGTGCATAATAAATGCATAATACTTGTCATCCTTTGTCAGTGTGCTTCTTCAAAAATCTAAACCTAAAATGTATACATTCCATTACAGTCACCAGTCAAAAAACTCACCAGCAGACAAATAACTAAGCCATTTCTTTCCTTTAGGTATCCTAAGCTGGCTGCAAAGCAGAGGGAATCAAATATTGCTGGGAATGACATCTTTGCCAGATTTTCGGCATACATCAAGAACACAAAGCCAGAGGCAAATGCCGGTCGGTAACCGGATAATGTGTCTCTCTATTTTTCCTCTTTTAAAATCTTCTTCATAACATTCATGCAAATTGTTCCGGTTTCCTCTTTTTTTCGCCGTGCTCTCTGACAAGAGAGTCATAGCCTGAGTCCCAAAGAAAATGTGAACTTGACATTATTCACACATTATTTCCTACAAACATTACAAATATTGAACATTCAGTTCAATATGGCATTTGGTCATTCCGTCATGATCGTTTGTCGATTTGTAAGCATCGAGAAATATCTTAAAAGTGATGCTGCAACCAGTAATGTTGCATGGCCAGACTTTTCACACTAGTTACCCAATTGTGCCGCACAGCTCTGCAGAAGGGACTGGTCAAGGCCTTGAAGAAACTGGACGTCTACTTGAACACTCCCCTTGAGGTTGCAGAGGATACAAGCACCAGCCGGAGGTTTCTGGATGGGGATGAGTTGACTTTGGCTGATTGCAACCTCTTGCCAAAGCTACACATTGTCAAGGTTGATAAATGGCTTTCACATTAGAGTTAATTCAGTAGGCCAAATTAATGACAGTAACAGTTAATAAATGGAATTAATGACATTACGTGACATTCGTGACAGTTCCGGACTGTATACAATATTGCTGTAACTGAATGTAATCTACATTTACAGTATTTAGCAGGCATCCTTAGCCAGAGAGACTTACATAAGTGCTTAAAAGTCTCCATCTGTGAATACTTTCTGATATTGGTTTAATAGGACCTGGGCTAAGAATCTGTCTAAAAACTACCAACCAGACAGCCAATATAACATTATATAAAACTTAAAGCACTTGTTTCAAGGCTAAAATTTGCTAAACAAAATTTACTAAAATTTAAAATGTATTAAAGATTACTAGGGACAATTAGTTTACATAAAATCTAATACTGTGAATACAAATAAAGAATAAAACACCTAAACCTCTTTTTAACTAACTAAATTTTGAGTATTCTGCTTTACTTTATTCTGGAATAGTTCTGATGGAGAAACATGATCGGACATGATAATTCCTGCGTAGCCACTAACATTAATATATTTGTTTGCTTGCTTGTTGTTTAAGATTGTTGCTAAGAAGTACCGTGACTTTGACATCCCGGAGGACATGGTCGGAGTGCACCGGTATTTACAGAACGCCTACGAACGAGAGGAGTTCATCAACACGTGTGCAGCTACCCAGGAGATAGAGCTGGCCTACGTCGACGTCGCAAAGCGGCTGGCTAAGTGAGGCTACCGAGGACAGTCGCGGCAGGTGGCGCATTCTCATATGTAACATTAGACATTTTTTATTTGTGGAACATGCGACGAATGAGATGTTCCATCACGTTTCCAGGCGACTCAAACAAAACAGAGACCATAATAGAAATGGTAGCTTACTAGATTTTTATTAGCCTATGACTGATCATTATAAGTGGTTGGAGGATGGATGAATGGGCGGTTAGACTTTATTATTATTATTATTATTATTATTACTATTATTATTATGCACAAGAGCATGAGCTGGTTTTCACAAGTTTAGTATACATCATATCCATGGTAATCCTTTTTAGGTTTTATATAACGTAATGTATATCGATGATGATGATGCATGCATTCCGATCGAAAATATATAATTTTACTTTTTAGCAGGAATAATATGCCTGTATGTAAATGCACGGCAGGTAGTGCTGTCTTACAGCTACAGGATTTAGGGTTCGAATCCAGTCCCAACTCGGCATTTGTGGAGTCTGTCCATGATACACGAGTTTTCTCTGGGTACTGTGGTTTTTAAAGACACACACTTAAATAATTTTGCATACCTAAATTTTATGTGGGTGTGCGTGCCCTCTGACGTAACCACGTCACAGCTGGGGGGTTTTGCCGCCCCGTGCCTTTCGCTTCCTGAGATAGGCTCCGCCCTCAAAACTCATCCGGGATAGGTGGACGTATTACGGTATGTAAATACTCTTTCAATTTGAATGTGTGATAGTACGAAGTCTTCTTTTTATCTGTAACGTACATGGAAAATGGACAGCTGTTTCATTTAAAGATATGAATGGAATATAAAAATATTTAGTTCTAGTAATCTGATTAGTAAATTGTTTTATTTTGATAGTAATACTTTTCAAATATATATTAGTTATGTGCACTATTTTTGCAAATGGAATAAAAGGAAATGAAGAGTGTGAATAATTACGTTAGGATGGGACGTAATCTTAAATGTAAAGGAGTATATTTATTAAACAAAAAAGGCAGACGGCGCCATCTGCTGGTGATTACTGGTATTTTATTCTTCAGTTTGGAAATTAGCTGTAATGATGGTCCAGTGGGGAGCACTGTTACCTCACACCTCCGGGGTTGGGAATTTGAATCCAGGATCCAGCTCCCCTGTGTTCTGGAACTCAACATGACAGATGTTTTCTAATTAGAGCCTTTCCAACCTCCAGCATTCTTTTATTGAATTGTAGTTAAAAGACAGAGTCACAATATTGTTTACTGAACTGGGCACTTTTAGCTATATTCAAACACAGTCAATGTCCTAGTAATTCTAGTTTATTAACTATATGAGAGGAATGTTGGATTTGAATAAACCTAAATTACAACTTACATATGTATGAACATAACTTATCGTAATCGGAAAACTCAGCAAGCAAATAGAATTTCCGGGTTGTCTTCAGGGTCAGTCATTTAGTTCAAACAGCGTATCATTAGCTCCCCTAGTGGTCACTGTTACAAAGTACCGGCAGTCTTTTCAGTAATTTGGTTGGGAGGTAAGGCTGACTGGCGGCGTAGTGATTGACACTGTTGCCTCACACCGCATGGTCTGGGTTTCATGCATGTTCTCCCCGTGTCATCTCATCCCAATACTCTGATAACCCCCCCCCCCCCCCCCCACCTCCAAGTCCAAAACATGCTAAGGTGAATTGGAGCTACTGTACTGTCCATAGGTGTGTGTGAAATTATTAATTATCAACACACCACAATAATATGTGTCCTCTGCATTTAACCCATGTGTGACATATTTAGTGCCCAAGGAGCAGGGCTTGGGGGCATACCTTACTCAGGGTATCAAACCAGCAACGTTTCGATCACAGGTGCACTTTCCCTAACCATTAGGCCACCACTGCACCAGATGATGCTGGCCTCTGGCCAGCGCTGAACCCATTCCCGGAGGGGTAACAGTCTGTAAGCTGCCCCCCAAGTTCAACCCATTGTGGGTCTGTGCCCCATCCTGCCTTATTCCCTGCTTTGCTCCAGTGGATGCAGACGATGGTTGCGTAAGACTGATCAAATTCTTTTCCATCTTCTAGTTATTAATTTGCCCGTCTATTTAATACTATATGTGTGTATTAATCACATTTGCAAAAATGTACGAGCTTTGCGAGAATTTATGAGCTGCAAACAAATCAATTACATTGATCACAATGATCCCCGGTTAACATAACTGAAACGGGTTCCTGTGACAGTTACTTACTTCTGAAATCTGTAACAAATACTCGCCAATTACCATTTTATTTATTCCGTGACTGAGATGTGTTACAGGTTACATGTAGCTCTCACGCAAAGAAATCGATAACAAAAATTCGATATGCGTGGCTTCTCAACCACAATAAAGGGCTGATGTGTAACAACCAGCAGAGGTTGCTTGTATTGATGGCTTAATGTAATATTTTGAATCAGTCTTTGAATGTTATCCTGCCTCCCTTTGTCTGTTTCTGTTGCGTAAATCTCGGTGTGGAAATAAACACCGCAGCCGAGGTATCGACGCGGTTAATGGAATTATTCTGCGCGCGCAGATTCTTGTAATACTTAACGCGCAAAGAAAAAGCGTAGTCAAACAAAATAAAATAAATACATAAAAATGGGCCAAGGCATCAAATGTTTCCTCCTATCCTGTGGCTTCTGTCAACAAGTCATGGCTTTAATGCCTTTGACATGTGTTTATTTAGTTTGCTTCTGCTGTTGATTCTCCGTTGGATGTTCTTGGCTCTGTTCTCCCACGTTGCATATTCCGCCCTGTTTTGCGTGTTATTAGGAAACACATTCCGTTTCATTGGGATGGAACTGAAGGGCTAGGCAGTTTGCATACGTATGTTTAGGGAAGAAAAAGAAAAGTCGGCAGCTCTACCTGTACTTTGACGTTTCTCTTTGGCTACAAGGCTGTGGGCTTTATCTTTTTTTTCTTTTTTTGCAAATGTCAAGAGGGGAATCGAGAAATAAGTGTATAATAAGTGTAAGTGTAGTGTATCTTTTCACCTTCGTATGTAATGCATCTCAAGAAGCTGTTTTTAACTCAGTATTTAGTTTCAGAACACTTTTTATTTTTGTCATCTAGCTGCAATCATAACGGAACTGACATATATGTTTTATAATATCATGTATTTCAGTTGAAGGGATTGTTTTTGTCATCTTTTTTGGTAAATCTTTGAGGTAAATGGTTGAGTTAAGTCATTGACAAAGACAGTTGGGCACTGCCAATACACCCTTTGGTTTGTTCTTCAACGACTCTTGGGGTCTGCTTGAACTTCTTCACTGTAATGCTTTACAGTGTATCATATAAACACTTTTGTTAATTTAATATGAAGCACGTTTCAAGGATTGTCATAGTTTGGGTCTCAGATAGCACTGACATGCGATAATTTAATTAATGCAAATTCCCCGAATGTATTGAAATTAGTGTCTTTCCTGAAGTCTCACCAGCATTGTGCGCAGGTTAAATGGGATTTAACACTTTGGTTCTTCTCATGCTATCAGTGATGTGCACCCCGCCCCCCAGACCTCGTGTTTATAGGCAAAACTTTAACCAGCTCTATTTTGTCATTTGTTTTTTGGTGGGGTAGGGTGATATTTCTTGATCTGAAAGAACTTGCTCTCCATTTCTGTTTGGATTAATTGCAGCATCTCGTTTTGTAGCATGCAAAGAACTTGTTCAGTTTTTGATCCATGGGTGGAAAATTTGCATGAAATTCCAGTGTTTTTCTTTTATTAATATAATGTAAGCCAGTGAAACTTCCAGCAATTGATAGGTGTTCATGTCGTTACCCGCCT
>JAODKL010000027.1:18108282-18120476 GCA_026780765.1 Petrocephalus schoutedeni | reverse complement strand
TAAGTTCTCCCCAAGCGAGCTTGATGGGCCGAATGGCCTCCTCTCGTTTGTATAGTTCTTATGTTCTTATGTTCTTATGTAAAGCAATAATTCATAAGTTAATTCACTATGCTGCACAGCACTACTCCATGTCATACCATTGTACAGAGAAAGAGTTCATGAAATACGAATTATATGATCCCCTGCAATGGATTGGTATCTCATTCTGGGTGTTCCCTTGTGGCCTGTGCTGCCTGGGATAGACTTCAGGGGCCTGTATCACAAAGCTGGATTTCTTGTCTAGCCAGATAACTTGTCAGATTTAAGGTATCCTGGACCCTGACCAGGATAAACAGTTAGAAAATGGATAGATGAATCATATGTGCTTGAGGTATATTGATCTGTATGAATTTTGAAAATTTCCCACTCCGTTTTCAATATTTTCGATCTGTTTTCATTTAGCTGTGCAATCCACAGTTATACATTGGTGCTTGGTATGTTTGTGTTTGACCTTTGCACAAACGTAATCTATTACGGACTCACAACACAAGGGCCTACAATTCCCACATGCTGACATGGTGTGCCACATCCAATCAAAGCCGGGCTATGTCACGGATCCGTCTGTTTGGCTGGTAGACCCGCACCCGCAATCCTCTTTCTGATTCTATTGGCTGATAGTTTGTACCTTGCTACTGCTAGGAAGTACTGTTAGGAATTCTGCTTCCACAGAACAAACAGGTCACGTGGTTCGTAGATATTCCATAGACACAAAATCTATATGGGGTCAGGGGGCAGCGATCTCCGGTTAATATTTATTTGAATTGTATGCCCTCCTGATGACTTATCATGGGAGTGTACAATCCATCCGTGTGTTAGCAGAGTTTCTGGCTGAGGTATTAAAACAGCCCCTTTTCTAACTGCTTTAGGTAGACTGCCTCTTCTGAGACTGTAGAGGAGGTGTTTTACCGTAAAACTCCTTAAGAGCACTTTTAACAACATTAGTTTTGGCAAGGAAGAAAAAGTAACAGTGAAGAGTTCCAGAGTAATGGAAAAAATTTGTTTTTTGGATTCTGTTTTCTCAGTTACACCTTAGCTTGCATTTCTTATTGTGTGTGTTTTTTTTTAAATCATCTTTGAAAATTGCTTGGAAAGATTTTGAACCCAAAACCCAGACCCAAACACAGTCTTGAAATTTGAAGGATTTTTCTCCTCTATTGATCAGTCTAATATGCAAATTCATTTTTCTTAGTATTAGTCTTATTATCAGGACCCCGTTTATTACTTCCTCAGTGTCTCTTAGACCAGTGTTTCCCAACCCGGCCCTCAAGGACCCCTCTATGTTCCACGTTTTGCTCCCTCCCAGCTCCCTGCCAGACAAGTCACATTTTTGCTCCCTCCCAGTTCTCATTTTGATAAACCCTCAGCAGTAATATTTTCCCTGGGCAGTAATCACTCGTTCTGCTAAAGCACTAAAAAAAAAATAAAAAAGCTGATTTCATCTTGCTCTGAACATACAGGTATACAAAACAGAACTGAGATCTTGGAGAATCTGAAATATTAATCAATGCATCTATGAAATCGAGTTGCACATATAAAACATATGTCAAATGTCAGAAGTAGTGTGAACGTCCTGATCCTGGAAAAACTCTCGTGTTGAAAAATTAAAATAAAAATCACACATAAAAATCAAGGGACAAAGGGGCATAATGGGAATCTGACACCAAATTCCCCTCAAAAGGGCCAACGATCTAATGAACATTGAGCAAAGTCATTCAGGTGCTTTTAATTGTTCGGTTGGTTTTAATTTGTCACGATGACAAAATCAGCTACGTCTCCTTGAAGAAACTTAATAGTTCATCATCAGATTAGTATTTGAAAAATGCCACATTGCATTTTATTTGCAATGTGCCATGCCTGGGAGCAGAGAGTCATTATAAAGGCCAAGGATATGGGATGTTACAATACAAGACATGATCAGAAACATCGTGAGTGATCCAGTCCGTCATGCCAAGAAGCACATGCTTTCTATGAAGTGGGTCTATGTGTATTTAACATGATACACGTGCAGGCTGGCTCCCTGGTTTTGAAACATGCCAGCATATGGTGCCCTGTTACAAAGACTTAATGAAATCTTTCAGCACAGAATGGCTGAAGCTCTGATTTTCATATAAGAACATGGCAAATGATAGTAATGGGAGCAGCCAATGTGGTTTCACGTGTTGATCGCCTGTGAAACAAGCTGTTTTTACAGTAGCCTCCTGTTCACATCTATAGATATTCTGTTACATTACCTTTTATATAAAAAATAAAGATTAACATTATATGTTATAAGGTTATATGTTTGAAAAAAATTACACACGTTTAACTTTAGATCAACAGCTATGTACTGCCTGAATTGTGTGCTTTGTAGTATATTCTATAGATGTATTTATTTTATAGTAGCTGTGCCTGTTTCTTTCTCATTGAAAAATCTACCTGCTAAGCAGAGATCATTCTACCCTGAGTCAAACGGTACACGTTGTTTTGCTTACATATACCGGACATGCAATATTAGCCTTGGCTTCAGGAATAGGAAGTTCAGGTTTCTGATGAACAAATGGTACTGAAATGACCTGAGATCAGAAGAAGTTGAAAGGAAGATTAAGTATATAAGATTTTCAAGGGGACAATAGGAATCCAAGGTCTACACAATGTTTTGGGTTCTGTAGCCAATCAGTTTTCATAGTCTTGGAAGTTTGATCCAAGAAAGATTTTTCTTTTTTTATTACTAACAGGCAGCTTTATTCAAAGTACACATTTCTTTTCTTATAACTAGTTTATTAAGTAACCAACCAAATTGACTTCCTGTATAATGTTTGCTGCCTTATTTTAAAACGATTATCAAAATTAGTACAAATGATGCCCCTTAAGCCTCTATTTAAATAGAAGAAACATTTGAATTTGATCAGATTAATCCCACACACACATAATCTAAAAGAACATCTAGGAGAAAGGGGTTTGTGTTTGGAAACCTTAATATTTCCAGTGTTATACCTTTAGAAAGCAAGAAATTTTTCATTCAAAGTAAACAGCCTTAAATTACATCTTATCATGAGATGAAAACATTGCATGTGCACATTTGAGGAAACTGTCAGACGCTTGTTTTCATTTTCAATATTTTCTGGCATAATCTTCCAGCTGAAGGTCTGCATAGACTTGGTATTTGATATTTTGGCATGTCATAAAACCATTTTTATTATTTATTTGAAAGTCTTAGATTTACCAGTTTGGAAGTCCGTTCCACGAGTTTGAATGATCGATATTATTTTAAATCGGTGTAGGGTAATTTCATTTGGAACAACAAAAGACGCATTCTTTGTGATTTGTGAAGGATGTTGTTGATTTGTTGTATTAAGCCTTCAGAGAGTTTTGTTTGTGATGCAGAACGCAGTGTAATGTTACAGTTAATCACTGTTACTTTAGCATTAATGTGTCTCTGGATGTCCTGTATCTACTAGATCTGTTTACTGTAAATAAAATGCAAACATTTTATACACAGCACATGTGCAGCTCTATGTATATAAGTATATTTGATACACGTCATATTTTAGACAACAATGCTGCATTGTACACATGAATTTGCATGTATATGTATATATGATACATGTTTCTCAGACCCACAATGGTGTATAAACTGTATATACAATGTTAGAAGACTCAAAGTGGGAAACGTGAACCTTGTCTTTCTTTCTGCGAATCCAGAATTGCTGCCGCCAGACAGACATTATGGTTGGGTAAGTATTATGGTTTATTTTCTAACAAAACACCGCAATAGCACAGTGTGTCATAACAGGGGATCTTCCCTTCATATGGAATGGTTTTGTTGAAAGGTTTGGCAGTGAAGGGATTGGAAGCAGGGGGAGAAAGTGGCAGCAAACTGGGAGCACTGGTGTATGGAGTCAGTTACTGGTGCGGAGTATATGGGCGCAGATTGGTGCCAGCTGTGAATATGCTGGTTCTGACAAAGGTTGGGGTGTGACGGTATGGGGTACAGAAGAGCTGAACTAAAGATATCTACAGAAGGCCGAAATTTCTGCTGTTTTATTTGGAACACCAACAGTTTGGACATACAATGTCTGCGAACAAAAAAGGTTGGAAACCACTAAATTGCACTTTTCTTTTTTAAAACCTTTTACTTGAAATGTAATCATTTCGACTGTATTTTTGCCGTTTCGCCAAACAGTGTGTAAATTGTGGTTGCAAATGAGGCGCTATAGTCCCGGGTTTCTGTTTCGTTCTTAGTACAATATTGTCTCGGCTGGAGGCATGGCCACTCTCCAGCGACGGCAGGCCGTAACTGGTGTCAGACTGAGCGGCTCGTGCTTTTAAGTGACCAATAAGGATACGGTTTTCACAACTTGTAACGTGTCAGTGTTCCACCAGCACTGCATCTTTCCAATCTTTCAGTTTACAGTTCAAGGGAAGGAGATGAAATGTTATTGTTTTCTTGACGCCCCCCCCCCCAAGAGCCTTTACTCAGACCAAAGCGAGAACCATCGAATGCCAAGATTGTCTACCACGGGCTTTCATCTCGCAGAATCGAGAGTCCCATCAAGCCTCCTTCCTTACACGCCCAGGTCCAAAATCACTTGAGCACAGAAACTTCTGGATTTCATTTTTGCACATTCCAGTGTCCTTCTCCCAAGCCTCCAACTTGCTTTAAACTCTGCGCTTCCTGTCCCAAATTATCTGACAGGCTTGCTAAAAAGCTGCTCAATTTTTCTGTAGCGAATCCTGGGTTATTAACTTTGGAGCGGGGGCGAGGGTCAAAGGTCAAGGCAGGTGCTCAAATTTCTATGTACTGTAGCCTCCAAAAATCTAATCAAATACATTTTTTAAGGAAATGCCATAAGTTCCCCGAGTGATTGTGTTTTTTAATAGTTTCTTGTTTAGTTCAAAATGCTTTTGCTCTTACTGGGATTTTCCGGAAACCGGCCACAGTTGAACAACAGTTGAATTTTTGAAGTACAATGGCACGATATAGCTTTATCATTAAAGCAACACCAGCTAAACTGGAGTGGCACGAAGGATTACCTTCTGTCAGACTTTCGTTTCCGTGGCTGGCCCGCCGCAGTCTAATATAAGGTCCGGCCTCACGCCGTGCCGTGTGGTGCGCACTTGGCACGGCGAGAAGGTGAATTTGAAGGGCTGCAGAGATGTCGTTTTTGGCATGTGTGTGTACTGAGGTTCTGGCATTCACACATGCTCCAGTTTCCTCATCGTACTGTTATAACAGATTTGCTTCTACCCTTCATTTGTGTTTCATCCAAGGAAAGTTTAGATAACGTTTTACACGTCTGTTTCTATGCTCTCCTGCACTATGTCAGTTTGTCATAATAATGCATTTGTACAATGGGATGAAGAGCCTGGATAAGGTTTACTGACAGGCAATGAAAAGGCCAGATAACCTCAGTCATGGGCCTCATAAACCATGATCTGCCAATACATTTCCATTTAACTATAATGGAATTAAATTTACTAAGTCGTGTTATATATTGTAGTCCACCTTAATTACATCTGATCTTCCCAATTAACTTTTAAAGCATTTGAATATATGTTGTTCCATTTATTAAAAAGGAAAAATCTTATTTATGTTAACAGTCAAAGAAATACAAAGTCTTACGCTCTGTGGAAAGTGGACATCCATCTGTAGAGCATGTCTTTAAAATAATGGGGAACAAGAGAACTTAGCGTAGGTGGACCTGGGATACATATCTGTTTATTAATAGGGAACCAAACATGTGAGCTGCTCTAACTGGTTTCAGCTGATTTGATTCTAATATGACAAGCAAATTCAGAAACCCTTGAGAAGATAGATATTCATTGTATTACTAAAATTATATGTGTTTTGGTCATTTAAGTTTGTACCAGATAATGGTTAACAATGGGTTACACTGATCTGACCTAAGAGTGCCATGGGGTCTCAGTGGTGAGCACAGTTGCCTCACCCCTGTAGGGCCAGGGACTTGAATCCCAATCCTGCTGTCTTTGTGGAGTTTGCAACGTCTCTGTTGTGTGGGTCTCCTCCAGTTTCCCTGGCATCCCGTGCATGGTGCCCCCTTCTTCATGCCCAAGACTGCTTGGGATAGGCTCCAGGGCCCCCTGACAACCATGTACTGCAAAGAAGACACGAGAAAGATGGGTATTTCACAAGACTTTTGTGCAATGTTTGTATAAAATTGGCGACGTGCTGATTTTACAGAGAACCTCTCTTCCAGAATATTCACAAGAGTGCAACAGTTCTCATTGCCAACCCAGCCCAATGCAGAGAACACATCAATCAGACCAAGATCTACACCTACAGCTAAAACCAGTAGTAGCTTATTTCTCTCCTCTAAAGACATACTCATGATTTCTTAGTATATAGTATAGTATAGTATAGTATATTGTAGTGTGGTAATAATAACAATAATTGATAATTGACTTTTTATTGACCCCCATAGGGAAATTCTCTTTTCACCTCCTCCAATCTCCATGTCCAGGAGCGCAAGTTTGAAGGGCAGCCACCTCTTGCGGCACCCAGGGAGCTGGGGATCAAGGGCCTTGCTCAATGGTCCATAAATGTACCGAGGCCAGTAGTGGTGCAGTGTAGTGTAGTTTAGTGTAGTGCAATGAAGTATAGTATAGTAGTATAGTATAGTCATGTGATTCTTCTAAGAGAACCCATTATCTTCAGGTTACTACTCTTACCCCTGGCCTTGGTTATTTTTATTCTATGTGTAAGGAACTCAACAAAAACAAGAACCAATACAACGGCACAAATGAAAAATTTGCTTTGGCAAATTCATGCTTTTGAGCAAAGAAACAAAGCAACAACCCTAGCCCAGTTTGAAGTGTGACGAAAGTGTGTATATATATATATTTATATATATACCCACACACAAAGACTAATCCTTCACATTCTCGTTCCTCATTATCGAATTCAGAAACTTTGCTGGTCTAGACAGGACTCCGTTGACCTTGTTTTCGTCTGACTTATCAATCAGGTATTAGGTTCTGCAAATTAAAGCTGACTCCTCTGACCTCCTGAAAGTCAAATGCAGTGTGCCCCGCTAAGATTTCACCATTATATTCTTGATATTATTCACAGACAAGGAGCCATTATTTTCACTTATGCAGTTGACATGCAACTCATTGAAACCAGATGATGGGTTACCAACTTAGGAACTCAAACAGAGTAAAGGAACCTCTCTCTCATACACATACGTACACACATAAAGACACATAAATATATGTGCATAATATAACTACTGCACAATTTTTATAATACAGAAATATCTCATAGATGCATTATATTTCTCGTGATGACTAGGTGTACGCCACTAAAGAAATTATGTGGTGATTAATTTGTTTCCTGTTTTATAAGCACTTTTTTGGGGGGGGATATGAGTTACTAGAAAAATTACAGGTTCACTGTTGTAAATTCAGATTCATGTTTCTTAAGGTTTGTAAGTAAGTAAAATATATAAATGAAAAGAATGAAGTGACCATGTGAAGTAGCTAATGGAAACCATAAAAAGTAACATGACGGTTAACGGCACAGAGAAGGGATTTCAAATCCTGGGTAAAAAGACTAAAAAGGGCCAGTATATGAGTATAATTCATAAGCCTTAAGCAGCCCACCTGGTCAGAGGTACTTTATAAGCGATATAACATCTGGCTGCATCTACATGTCAAAACATTTCTTATTCCTCTGTGTTTTTGCAGTCAATGAAACGCGCTCCACAATGAAAAATAAATTGGCTTTTGTACAGAGTTTTGAACAGGTCATCGAGCTACTGTTATCCCGGATTCTCTCAAGGCCCGAAAATGTCTCAATATGCTTAGCTTCCCATTAAAAAATGTGGAAACTTCCAGACAGCCTTAACGCATGAGATGCCTCTGATTGGAAAAAGACGTCGGACCCTCTGCTCGAAATCCTTCCTCCGCTTCACGCTTACGGGCAGCAGGAGAAGAGATTAGACTCTCATGTTTTGGTTTGCGCTAAAACCTCTACGGTTGCCTCTAGTGCGATGAAAAGGCTTCCATGGATCAGGCTATCCAACGTAAACGAGAACATCACGAACCCTTGCCTGGAATGCCAACATGGCGTATTCGTGGTTGCACGAGGGATGCATCCGCCAGTCGAGCCGCCAGGACACTCCGCCAGTCCCCTTGTGTTTGAGCGGAGGCCCGGCCAGAGGCGTCGCGGGCCGCCTCACACGAGGTCTCCCACAAACCTCCCTTTCCTTCAGACCGCAGCACAGCTTCCTGCCAACGTGCTGTAAGTGTTTAGTGACTGCGGAGCTGCCGTCTGCCCTCTCCTGCGAGCTTCACACTTCATTTGTCCAGATCGCTCCCAGTGGCAGCAAATATTTCACAGGGACCAACTGCCAGGCTGCGTGCGTAAATCAAGATGGGGGGAGCCCCAGGGTTTGAAGCGCTCGGGACGCCCCAGAGGGGGCATGGGGGTCAGTTTTTCTCAACCTGTGCCCCCTCTCCCCCCCATCCCAAAAAACAAAAAAACATTTTTTTTTTTAAATTAACTTATAGAATTTTGCTACAGCAGATTGTCCCCGGACATGTGTCCAGCAGATTGCAGCTGGACTTGTGCCAAACTGTTTGGGACAGCAGATTATAAACTGTAACTGGCTGTGACATTATTCAGGAAGAAGGGCTTAGTATGAAAAACGGTCAACATTCGGTGAAACCTAAGGTCTCGTATTTCAGCGGAGAAGAAAAATATAGGAAATGATGCATAAATCAGCATTCCTAAAATAAAGACTGAGAGGCTTGTTGGTTTGGGCATGAAGAATCCCAGATTATTGGAAGGTGAAAGTGCTAAAGTCTTCTTCGAAGCGAAGTAACAAGTTTTACCTCCATTTTTTACACTGTGCATTATCTTTTCCTTGTGTATTCATCAATGCATTATTTGGGTTCTAAGACTGGAATATTCGATGACCATCAGCAAACTTAAGGAGTCACTCTGGGGATAATATTATATCAGCCCTATTGTGAATTCTAACAATGTCAAATGTCAGTCAATAAAACAAGAACTGAATTCTAATGACATTTAAACAATGACTACATAGGCATTTTGAATGCTTATAAGTCACAAACAACAAAAATAAACAAAGAAAGATTGTCATGAAGAACTGACTGCCTCATCAATGACTTGGGCTAAATGAGAAGAATTCAGATTCAGAATTAATCTCAATGGGATCAAATTCTGAACAGCAGGCAATACAGGCTTCTATTCTGTACTAAGTTTGTCCAAGATTGCACAAAAAAAAAATTTTTGTTCTATTTTGGAGCCAAAAGGAAATCCCAGTTTCCATCTTCTTGCCTTTAGCTGCTTTCTAAATTTATGAAAATGGCAACTTCATTGCAAGTTCATTTTGGTTGTAATAAGTACCCCTGACTCACAGATAGGGATGTCAGACAATAAACACAACGCTAAGATAGATGGATAGATGGATTGGACAGACAATTGAATAGTTTTCTGTATAACTAAAAAAATGTGGCTCAAGCATTGCAGAAATAAACACACTTTAAAAAATGTCAAGGATGCTGCCTGCTTGCACAATTATTTTTCGTGAATTATTATTAGTAATATTCAATTACTTTGCAAATGAGCCCACAACGAGTTTGAAAAAACTAAACTGTGTTTGATGTGTTACACTGTATTCTTTTCATTTTGCAATATAACTGTCTGAAATGTTACATTTCTTTTTAATTTTATAGCTTAGCTTCTATTTGATTGTCATTCACTTAAGTCATTAAACACTCCCTTAATCTGGCCACAGCCAACCTTGGGTAAAATGTGTGATTTCCCTCGCACTCAGCTCAGTTTGTTTCTGTCTGCCAGAACCTGGGCGAAGCTCTGCGGATGCATCCCGATTCAGTTGTAAATGACGTTACTTTCCATTGTAACACACGTTAGCCGTACCTGAGTCGTACCTGCGCTGATATGGCCTGGCCTGCAGGTTGGGCTGGAAGCCTGACTAAACTGAGCTGGTTGCGTCACCACCATCTGGTTGGGCGAAATGCGTGGATACAAGAAGGAACAGTTTTCATTATTAGTAGTATTGCACTTCATGATGTATTGATGCTTTCCCGAAAACTCGGAACTTGAAACTTCCCAAAACCTCCTCCCTGATAAAGTACTATAGAACAGCTCAACAGAGTGATTCATAATGCAAACTGATGCGAGCTAATGCTAATTTCGGTAGTTTGATCCTGACATAACATGGTGTTTCTCACAGACTGGCTAGCAGAAATTAGCACATAGTAAATCTTGGTGCACCCCATGTGAACAGCAAATGAGCATCTCTACAGTTTTATGTCACTGTTGCTCTCCAAACCCAGCAACCCCTTTATCAAGCCGACCCTTCTGCAGTGGAAAATTGAAGTAAGCAGGAAATGTACGCTAATTAATGTATGGTTTGGGTACGGCCTGGTTTCTGTATGCCAATGGAGTAGCGGCATAAGATTTCATTCAGAAGGATTCCGGTTCAAATCTTGTGGTTGTTAGACTTGTTTCACCATTAGGTTCTTGTGCAAGGTCCTTAACCCCAATTACTCCAGGGACTGACCCTGTGTTCTCACTTGTATATCGCTTTGGGTAAAAGCTTCTGCTAAATAAATAAATGTAATTACATATCCATCTATCCTTCGGCACTGGATAAGTGCAGTGAGTCTATTAGATCAAGTAGGCAGAAGAACTCCATAAAAGCTCAAGTGACAACAGAACAAATATGAGATAAACTGTGTGATATCCAGAGAGTAAAACATTGTCGAATCTTAGCAATAAATTCTCATGCCGATATGGATTTTTCACTGTGCATTAATATGAATTTCACCCTTGCCTAATGTCATTATCAGTGACGTTCTTTTGATGGCAGTTACCGTTAAACAAAGCTTTGCAGCCAAGGCACAGCACTCTTCTGCTGGTAAGATGAACAGCGTTCCTCACTAAAAAGCCTGTGGATGACTCCAGGCGCCTATCCAGGCGCTGTGTTGTTTTCTGCTTCTTGTTAAAAGTAACTTCAATATATCTATCTCGTATTACATGATTCTTTCCAGAGAAAGCTCGCCAGCGAGGAACAAAGTGGACAGGCGATGTGATGCTGAAAGAGCCCCATATTGTTACTCCACAAAGTCGAGGCAAGATGAAACTAAGATGATGGCGGCTATTTGCTATGTCACTGACTGCTGAGGAACAAGGGAGCAGCACCAATAAATCAATGGTGATGTAAGTGCTGCAACGCTTTGAAAGTCAGACTGTCTTGGACAAAAATAATAAGCACAGGGCACCCAAACATCACTATTTATTACTTGTTTGACTCCTTATTTTCTCCTCTGTAGTTGCTATATCTATATCTATATATTGTATATACAGTGATGTGCCAAGAGTAAGAATTCAAGCAGGATAAAATGAGAAGGTAGATTTGGAGTTTTGTCCTCCTGGATCAATTGACGGAGCAGAATTTTGAAACCCAGGTCAAATTTATCCACAGCACTGTGGCATGGAAATCACCTGAACACACACTGAATATTTTCTTTGGCTCTGCGAATGGTTGTGGAAATAGAGCAGGCAGGCCTGGGCTAAGATGCTGACCTCTCCTACAGTTAGAGGAAGACAGAACGGAATGTTTCTCGCAGTTTCTCTACGCCGCGAATGTCAAAGCCCTACTGCAAAAGGGGAAGCCATGTATTTCAGAACCATAATTCACCTAAATATCTCGTAACGTATGATTTATACGCAAGTATGTAATCGTCGTATTTTTAAATCACAACAGTCATGGAGAAGAAGTTCTTTACTCCGCAGTGGCATTCACATCGGTAAGTATGTGCAGAATCTGCTCATCTCTGTTGTCCTACAAAGAGCTCGCTCACACAGAGGTGGTACAGTGGCTCAGTGTGTAGTACTGTTGCCTCATAACTCTGCGGGTGGGATGGGGTTCCTCCAGTTTCCTGCCACCATTAAGTGAATTGGTATCTCTGAATATCCCATCTGTGTGTGCACTGGCACCGTGACCAGGGTGTGCCCCAGTCTCATGCTCTATCCCGGAGTTTCCCAAGCAGGGGGACCTCGGGGGCCCACAGACAGTCTATGCTTTTGCTCCCTCCTAGCCCCTCGGAAGACTGTGGCTGAGAAACACTGCTCTATGCTGTCTGGGTTTGGGTCCAGCCCC
>JAODKL010000027.1:18077646-18108053 GCA_026780765.1 Petrocephalus schoutedeni | reverse complement strand
ACCTTGCTGAATCTATGCCACGAAGGATTAAGGCAGTTCTGAAGGCAAAAGGGGGTCCAACCCGGTACTAGCAAGGTAGCAGTGGCCGGTGAGTGTATATATACTGTATATTGTTGTTATGTTATATTGCTGACTTATGTCTTATAACAAATCTGAACAAACTTTTATAGCACTCCCAGTAGTATACTGAATTACCACTAACAAAATTTACTGGCGCATTTATAACAAAAAATGCCATTTTTATTCTTGAAAAACAAATATTACAATCATGAGAATTTCCAGACAATCTCACTAACGGTTGCTCAATTGTTAGTCCCTTATAATCCAGAAAAAAAGACGTTCTCACAATCAACAAGGTTTTAAAGTCAACAAAACAAATGGAAACAACTGAAAACATATACAAATTCTGTACAATATGTGCATGACAAGCAGTGAAGACTATGAAAAGAGTTTGAGGGAGAGTACAAAAAATGTACTTGTTTGTTTTACAGCAGTTTCACAAAAACAGAAAAACAGAATGCACTGCTATTAGATAGAACCCCCCCCCCCCAAAAAGGTACAGATGTTTTGCATGAGAGTATGACTGTGGAATAAGACATACATTATTTATATCAACACAGATTTATAATACAGAGTTATGCTTGTGTGCTTACGGTTTAGTAAACATTTTGTAAACAATGTTCTTTTCACAGCCAAAAGAAACCTTTATATAGCAAAATACAATGAAAACATCCTGTCTTGAATGAACTTGTTCATTTCTTGATACCAGATTTCTCTTTAGCGTTATAAAAACTGTTTGTTGGTGCACAAATGTCTGACACCTAATATCTCACCTTCTTGCATTCAAGAAACACCTCCTTGACCAACGTGAACATTCCAGAAATATTCTTAAAAAAATATATTGCTCTCTACCCTAAGGCTGAATGAATTGCCATTCTGATGTTTATTGCTTTCATGTGGTATCATAAGTAAATGCTTCATTTCTGTGTAATGACATGCTGTAAATAGAATGGCATTCCTTGGCCTTTTCTCCATGCTGCATTTGAAAAGACGCATGTATATTTAAACCAGTTATGTCTGTGTCAAACCTATATGCTGTGCAGACTCTGAAGGTAAGCAGTTATGAGCCAGTGTAGGCCTATTACCTACACACAGTATTTACTTTCATTGCATCTTATTAAACAACTCAAAAAGGTACAGTACAGTGTTGTAGTTATGTACCTTGTTGTAATTATTTTGCTTTAGTTTCTCCAACAAAGCTTAAAACACATTACGTCTGCCACTATACATTTCACATGTCCCCTGTGACAGACAAGCATCCCAAACCCGGCTTTGTTCCCTGTGTTAAGCTCAGTGTTTCCCAGTCCTGCCCTTGGGGACCCATGGACAGTCCACGCTTTTGCTCCTTCCCAACTGCTGGGAGGGAGCAATAATCTGTCTGGCGGAGAGCGCAGAGGGGGCAACACCAAGGACCAGCCGTGGGTCGCCGTGGGCCGGATTGTAAAACACCAAGTTAGAAGATCTTAGAAGTGGGCAGTTCCTGAATCAGAGTTCTTTAACAAGGTCATTGGAGGCTAATTTAAGATTTCATGCAGGTGTTTTTTTTTTCTATGATGAAGTTTTATTTCCCTGGTGTGATGACACTTAGGGAATGAATAAGCCCTTAGCGACTTACAGACTGCCTCCCATTGCCTATGTGACTGTGACACCCCTGTCTGCAGAATTTCACACTACAGTACTGCTATGGATCCATAGCCATTTCCAAAACCTTCTCTTTTTTTCTGATTTAGATATTGAGCAAATGATTAGAATATGGATGGGTTTTACATGATACAGAAAAACAAAAACCGAAATGCAATAACCCAGGGTGCTGCCTGCAGCTGTATTAAATTACACTATACAGAACACCTCAAAAACAAATGCTTTATATATCAATACAAAGACATACTTTCAAAGCCCTTGTTGCCAGCAATTAAACATCAGATTAAAAATATTGTACCTTGAATTTTAAATAGGTGACATTGTCTAATCGCAACATCCTTTATGCAAATCCCGACCCCGGACTAGTTCCAAGTGCACATAAGTATATATGCAAACACATAATGAAACAGGGCGCCTCCATCTAGCATTGTAAATAAATCCAATGAAAATACAACGTGAAGTAGTTTTTGTTTGTTCAAATTGTTCCTTCAGATTTCTTGAGGGGAGAAATGCCGTTGTTTGCATCAAAGAAATAAAACAATTTCATAGTTTTTAAACAGTTTAGCCACAAAATAACACCCAGGTCATGTATAAGAAAATGGATTTACAATGTACCCTTTAATGTCTGAGACAAGTAAATCAGTAAACAAACATGTTATGTACTGGAAATAAAACAAAATAAATTCTCCATCAGTCGAAGACACTAAAAGTATCCAGTGTCCCTCCTCTCTAAGTACTCGTTATCTGCCTACTCTTGCATGTGTACTATACCTTGTGAGATATTTTTTTATTTTAAATCATAATTTTAAGGGTGACATCCCGAATGGGTAATGTTTGCAATTGTTGCAAAAGATGATAAAGCTAAAACATAGAGCTTAAAATATGAATGTATTCATTGTTGTCGCTATTCAGTAAATTCAATATTTCATAAAATAAAAGTAGTTTGGTTTCAGATTCTCATTGCATAGTCAACTGTAACTAAACTACACTGTTGATATAAAACCTAAACACATAAAAAAGGTCTGATGTTCTAGACTTTCTGACGCACGTGTTGCACCAACGGTAAAAAAAAAAACAATGAAATCGAAAAGAAGCAAAAAAAGAATTCCTGGTGCCATTGGCTGCCATTGGCTCACCCCCGGCACCAGGAAGTCAGCGACTCCATCCTGTTAATTTATATTCAGATTAGCCAACAACAACAATATATGCTTTGCTAGGCAGCCTTAAATACACAATTTCTTTTAATGTTTTGTTTGACATTTTGTAAGTTTTATATTCATAACCTTCTTAACTTAATACAAGAAAAAAAACAACATTTCTTTGGGTACTTACAAAATAAAACTTAAAATTTAAATTATTAACTTAAGAGATCCTCCAAAAATAAAATTCAGGTGTCAAAGAGTTCATTTCCACATACAATATATAATTTATGGCTTTATATTATACAATGCTTTTCAGTAAGTCCCAAGTTTTAAGCAAACCATTTGACATATAAATTAAACAAAAAAAGAGCATAAACACTGACAGATAACTTATTGCTGGTACCACTGAATATAACAGAACTTCTGTCACACGCATAAATATATAAGAAGCAGAGATCTTTCAGTGTTATCGAATAATTCAATTACTATAAAACTATACTCGTAAAAGAGCCCTATAAAAATATATGTCCGTCGTAATGCATATGGAAGCTCATATTTTTGCCAGTTCAGTAATTCAAATGACCATCTTGCTTGCTCACTGATTCTGCAGTGGAATTTCAAAATATTTCAATAATGCCTTTATTCCATTTAGATCCTCCTTTACTGCTCAGAGAACGTGTCCAAGATGAGTACCATGCTGGATAAATATCGAATGGAAGGATACAATTTTAATCTGAATAAAAATTAATGTAGAAACATTAAACGATGCAGCGCACCTGCAAAAAGAAACATTATTTCCCATGAGTGTTTGTGCTTATAAAACATAAATTAAGAATAAGACACTGGTCTTTGACTTCTATCTATTGCTCTTCTCAATGGCAAAAACTGGTTAACTCCAAGAGCTGGATCTCAACGTGTTCAATATGGCCGCCACACGGACTCATCCATTCGCCCACTGGAATTTAGAACGGTTGGTGAACTACTGTGGCTTCCATCTGCCTCCACCCCATCTGTCTGGTTGGGGAGGTTGGGGTTGATGAGAGAGCTGCCTGTCGAGGCACTGGTACAAGGAGGGAGCATCCGAGTGGGTGACCGATCTCCCCCCGGCACCATGGAGAATTGGTATGACCCAGAGGACGTTCCATAATAGAGATAGGGTGTACTGCTGGTCTGGAAGGGCCCACTCTGGTTTTGAGTGGAGCCAGGGTAGGGTGGCGGCAGGTAAGTGTGGTAGTGGGTGGTGGTGGACATACCCAGAGACATCCCTGATGTGACTGGCGTCGGTGTGTAGGTAAAGGTGGCTGGATAGTGCATTCTGGGACTTGGGAAGCGGCCCTCTGTTAGTGAGGAAAGGCCAGGAAACTGACGGTCAAACTGCCGGGGATCAGAGAATGGGCTAAGGTCAGAAGTACCTAAAAAAAAAATAAAATAAAAAAATAAAAAATTAGCTGAATAAATCTCATACTTTTCAAGTATTTCTGCTCAAAGGTAACATAAGTAATTAGAGTGAAATTCATCCTTAATATGTCTACAGTATGATTTGTATGAAAAATTTGTGAGAAATAACAAAGCAATTAAATATTATGAATATACCCATCCGTGAATCTGGAGCCAATCCCAAAAACCCCAGGGCACAAAGCAGGGGAACACCCTGGTTGGGATGCCAGGTAATAGCAGTATTAAGTATTATATGAATTTCATAATAAGTATTTTGTCAGTGCGCCAAATACAGACACATAGACATAGCTATTGAATGTCTAATGGCCAGATGTTCATTGCTTAAATTCACATGGGAAAGAGACACGTGCAGAAAATAAAATACATAAGATTTGTTTGCATGATATAGTTGTTAGTTCACTCATTCATTCCCAAAGTCATAGATTCTGAGTGACTGAGGGAGGGTGATAAGGCCAGTGACGCAGCCCTTCAGTATTGACACAAGGGGGATTTCCTACTGTACAAGCTGTTTCATTCCTGTGTGCTCATCCACACACTCGAACATGCACTCTCCCAAATTGAAAAGAATGTTTTCCATAATGCTCTTCATGACTTGGCTGCCAGTGAGTCACTTGGTAACGAAGGGGACAGTGTTAGCATGGTTCCCCCAGGCTTCAGACTGGCTGAGCATTTCGGCAGATGTTTACAGAGTAGATTTCTGCTGGTATCAAACTGGCACGAGCTGAAGGACTTCCACCAGAAAGGACTGTGCCACATTCCTGACGAGTACTTCCAGATCATTGTTAACTTAATCCCATGGTTTGGGTTGGCTGTACATTGTGGGCAGAAACTTTGAGCCACAGCCAAATCTTTTTTTACTATTTTTTGAAAATGCGCACAATGATTTTGTTTTACACCAGGACATGGAATGCGACAACATATTCTATACCAGTCAAATCGACAACACACCACAGGGGAAAGTGGTGAAAAGTTTAACATAAGCCAAAGAGCACAGAGACCGAAAAAATAAGAAATAAAGATATAGAATCATAAGACAGATATTTATTTTTGCAAAAGGGCTGATCAAGCACAATACAGTATTTTTTATTGTTATAATAATAATAATAATAATACTTAG
Organism: Petrocephalus schoutedeni; assembly: GCA_026780765.1. Taxonomy (NCBI): domain Eukaryota; kingdom Metazoa; phylum Chordata; class Actinopteri; order Osteoglossiformes; family Mormyridae; genus Petrocephalus; species Petrocephalus schoutedeni. The sequence continues at coordinate 18,102,635 of JAODKL010000027.1, read as the reverse complement.
TTGTGTATCTTTTTATAAATACTATAATATATATGTATAACCTCTGCAATTATTTAAGAAGTTCAAATTAATTGTAATAAAATAAATCCATACATTTCTGTCTGTATGGACATGCAAGAGTGCACATTTGTATGAATACTGGAAAAAAAAAGATAAATCAGGTTTCCACATATGGAAACGGTTTAAGGAAAACCAGTTTCCATGAAACGCATAATGAGCTAAGGGAAGGCTCAGATGTGGGTGCGTGTCTGCGATTAGCCGGAGGAGCGGCGCGGTCGGCTCTTTCAGACCCTCTGCTGGCTTCTTTAGAAATAATAAAAAAAAAAAAAACACGGTATAACAAGCGGAGGCCTTGGAAACGATGGTGTGGAAACGGGTATGAAAAGGAAACGGGGATGCGGAGGCCCTCTTTTCCGAAACGCCGTTACATCCCTGTCGTAAATCACGTGGCGTCTTCCGTGTCCCCGCGTCTGCCGCCGCGTATCCGAGGGGCCTCTGTTTATAAAGCCAGCAAGTGGCAGTTGGGCACGCGTTCAATAACCATGTGCAGCCAATTAAGCTGTTTCGTGTGTGTGCTCCTTGAGATCTGCCTTTAAAAAAAAAAATAACAGGAAATAGTCCTCAAGGGATACCGGAGGAGTACTTTTTAAGAAAAGGGTCAAGGCGAATTATCTTCCCACCGCATGTATATCACTCATATGTCGACAAGACGAATTGTATTAAAAGTTACTGTGAAGTCACCTTTGTGAGAAAATCGTTTTTTTCAACAATAATTACCCAGCTGAATTATGCTATATTTCATCTATTCAAGGCTTCGTTCCACTCAATTGCATATTACTGCTGTTCTAGATTCCTTGCGCAACTTGTTTTAAAGTCGCTGTAAATATTTTTCATATCTGTGCCTTTCTTAGATTTGTGGGCCGTTGGGATTCTTGCAGACTGGGGAATCTGTGCTAGTGCTGATGTTTAGCTGTCTTGCCTCATTGATGACTATGGAAGATTCTGGGTGGGGGTGACTTTGCTGCCTGCAATGCTGAAATATTTTAACAATAGGTGGGTCATTTCCCATTTTAAGTCACTATATGGGAGCCTCAGAAATCCTAGGTCAAACTATTTTGGATTGAACTTTGTTGAAGTCTCTAAGCCTCTAAATATCAATCACATTTATTATCAAGCACCAGAGCGAAAGGAATCTCTACCTGTCAGGTAAAGACAGCTATTTTAATACATATTTTCATGTTCCTACCATACTACCAGCTCTAAACTATCCTACCATCACAGAGGTAGGCAATCTTATCCAGAAAGGGCTGTTATGTGTGCAGTTTTCGCTGTAACTCCCTGATTAGGTAACTAATGAGAGGACTGAGTAGCTGAAGAGTCCTCAGACCTGGGTCTGAACAGCTGACCCAAAGGTTATCATAAAAACCTGCACAGACACTGGCCCTCTGAGGATAAGATCGTCCCCCCGGTGGTATCACAAAACAGACGACTTCCCAAGAGGTGACAGCAATACAGGAGAAAGTAGGGCTACTAGATCAAACTGTTGCCTACCGTTGTCAAGCACTTTGTACATGACAGTAATGGAAAAGTGCGATTTAACAAGAGGCTCTAGGCAATGGTAGAACCAGCCCATTTCCTCCAAAATGTCTATTCCTATCAGAATTTAATGTGTCACACTAAGTCTCTTCAATGAAGAGCAGGACGGCCAGCCGCAGGCCTATCATAATGAAATCCAACACTATGCCGGCTAGAACAACCGCAGAGCTATTGCTGCATTCTACAGACGTCATGAGGCTACCAGTTCCAGTCACTTGCTAGGAGGACAGCAAAGAACTCTGTCCACAGAGCTGAATAGCCCAGATCCTCGTGCTTTTGCTCAACTCACTGTACCAAACACAAGGTTCAATAGGAAGTCTTCTGATAGACATTGGCTCTTGAGGCATCGTAAACTTACCTTTAAGCAATACCCTTTCAGAAACAAGGCGTATGACCTTCCTATCCACTTTAGAACTTTACTGTGATAGGTTACAGTGTTAGTCCCAGCAGCAAAGTTAAAAGGAGCTTTACTCAAGCCTGGGACATCTGCAAAAAATATGGAACTTGTGGCCTGATGATTATAACAGTTGTAATTGAGGGCAGCCATTTAGTGAAATTCGCCAAGCTCTTTAATAGACCTCCTTTTCTTGGTTCTCCAGAATAAAGAGAACTGAACGAGAAAATGCTCATTTTCCATAGAAGCAGATTAATTCTTTAAATGTATTTCGATAAATAAAGTCACTCATCACTGACACGTGTCCATTATGAACAGTTTCGGGTGACTGTGCGGAGTAGTGGAGATGGCACACTGTCATGTGATGATGACCCTGAGAGCTTACGGCTCAGCAGAAGGTCAGACTGAATTGTCGTAAGCCTCTCTCAGAGGCACTTTAGCAATGTGGCGTCTCCGTCCAAAACAAAAAACTGAAAAAAAGAAAAGGGGGGCATTAAGACCATGAAGTACATGCATCTCTTTGAGGAAAGAACAAAGCCTGAGGTTTCGGAGATGAAAGAGGGATGAAATCTAAACTAATCAATTCCAACAAGGCGGTTGGCTGTAGTTCAAAACTGCCAACAAGCAGCAACACTGCAAAGTAATTTAACCTTCCCCGTTTGCTCTAGGCTCAAAGTAAAGAGGGAGGGGGCGGAGTGGGTGGGGGGGTGATGTGGAGGAAAAAAGAATCATAAAATAACCTGGCACTGAATCAAACAGGTGTACAAAAGGAAACCTGTTCTAATGACTGCACTGGATCTTAAAACAATCTCTCAAATTAGTGCCTACTTAAACAAAGGCAAATTCTGTGTCCTTTGGAATATCCTGCCTAGCATTTGCAGTGTACAAATGCTAAACCCCTATTTACTTTAAGGACGTCGCATAGACAGAGTCCGACGGATTGAGCTAGCGCCGATTTGCCAGATTTCTTCATTAATTTCATTGGCAGACCTGACATTTCTTTCCTCAAGGAAGGTTGTTTTTAACAGCTTAGGATAATTGTGGTGCAGTTGCTCTTTCCACCGTTTGACAGAAACACATTCTCTTGAATACTGGGGCTTTTGTCTCCATAGTGGGGGTGTTTGGGGGGTGGGGGGGGGTCGTGTTCGCTGGCTCAGCATTACTGAGCAGACAGGACCGCTCTCGCCGTTACCTGAGATTCGTCGCGGCACGTCACTGATGGCGGGGAGTCCTGTGGCGCGGGTTGATGACAATGGCGCTGTGGAGTGGATGGAGGGTGAAGCCATCTGACTCAGGTATGGGGGGTAGGACTGCTCATAGGACCAGGGAGGCGAGGACTGAGCCTGTCGGGTTTCTGTGAAGATAAGAGCAAGGGAGGGACCCAGTGAGTATATAATTATAAACCGTAAGTTAGCTATTATAAAGTATCCCTGTCTCATGCCCTGTGCCTCCTGGGATAGGCTCCAAGCTCACCATGACCCTGTACTGGGATAAGCAATATGGAAGATGGATGGATGGATATAAATACTGTAGCATAAAGATTTACAATTCTTTCTGTCGTTTTCGAATTATATAAGTGAAAGGAGTTTAGGCTAACAGATCTCGATGATGCTGGTAGGGCATGTCGACCTATGGAGCGGCGCTCATCTGCCGTGTGCTTAAATTTTATCGTTCTTCGGCCTGTGAACTTTATATATGCCGATGTAGCAATTCGGGAAGGAAAAAAAAGTTTGCATGCTGTGGTGTAAATCACGAGCGCCGGGTGAACGCATCTAAAAAGCGCTAAAGGGTTATTTACTTTCCGTATTAAGTGTCAATTAAAATGATCAAAGGATGGCGCGTTTAAAATTAGAGCGTAGCTGAGAGGGAGGGTGGAGTTCGCGGACGTCCCTGGGTGGAGCAACGTCAGGTGACAAGCACATTCATTCACTACACCGGTGCCTCAGCACTAATCACCTAATAATGGCCTTTGTTACTTCCCCTCAAAACATGAACTGATGCTATACCCAACACTCTACTCCCCTACATCTTACTCCCATTTGATAATCGCGCGTTTTTCCTGTGTTTCGGGCCCGTTCTTCCCTGCTGTTTCTTCACGCTAGTCTCCGCTCTCCTACCTGAACAAAGTCCCTATTCCTTACCTCCATCACCATGTGGCGTGGTTTCGCTTACCCTCCATGTCTGCAGAAGGTCTTACAGTGGCATAAGACAAGTATCTTACAATTCTGCAACTGTAGGAGTGTTTCAGTTATGCAGATCTCCTTATCCTAATAATTTGATCTTAACACACTTCGGTTGATAAATTCTTTAAGTTCTTAAATTCTACTTAAATTCTTTAAGTGGACTGTTTCGTTTTATCGACGCCATACAACAGTCACCACGGCTGTGAAAGCGGCGTTACGGAGCCAAATGTAAAACATGTAGTGCTGATAAATGGAGTGCAAACAACCTAAATCAACTTTTACCATTTTATCATTGACAACCAGGCGCCCCCAATATGCAAATATAGCATGCAAACAGCCCCGGAGCCAATTCCGTTTCCTGTTTGTCTCCCACACTCATAAACAAAGTGCCTGCACTGACCGCATTCCTATCCGAATCTGGCCTGGGAACGGCAAATGGACACATTAATCATTTGAATAAAATACATTTGTATATTTGCTTTCTGTTGCTTATCCAGGCTGAATTACAATTGCCAAAAACAGTTTCATGTATAATGAAAAAAAAGGCCAGGAAGTCATTGACGATTTTAATTTTGACCATACTTAGATGGCCTATGTGTGGGTTACAGCTGCGTTAAAAAAGGGATTTCAGCACTCAGTCCAGGAATTAATCTTGTATGCTCTTAAATGAGGTATTTAATATTACTGGTAAAATACTACACTGATAGCTAGTTAGTTTAATACATAATCAGGGTCAGACAAAAGTACAGGCTCACAAGTCAGCAGTGATAATAATTCCGAAGTGATTAATAATATTTTTTTCTTCTTTACGATGTCACCTGCATAACTACCTACTTTATATAGGCTCTACTGTGCGCCGAGTGCATAAATCCTCGCAATAGCTCCTAAAAGACCCACAGCGGTCATGGTGCTGATTGTGAAACTGAGGAAGTGGTTACTTTAAACAGATGCGTGTGACGGCCTGCTCTCCCTGGCCCGGCCACACCACACTCAGCCATATTCCAGACCACGTTTCACCTTAAAAGATCCCCCGAACTGACGTGGGCCAAAAGTTTAATTTAATGACCACTGTTACACCCATAAGCCTGTAAGTCTTTTTTTTTTTTTAAAGGACGAGAAGTGGCCAAAGTCAACCACAGTGCGGTGCATGTTTAAGAAATTTTTTTGGGTTGGGGGGTTGGGTGGTGGGGGGGGGGACTGTCGACAGTCTGCTGTGTAGGCACCCATTTCTACTCTTACCGGATATCTGAGTTTGTCCTTGAGGATTGAAGGGAGTCGGGGCTGCGTTGAGCGACGGACGGGGGCTTTGCGTTGGCACGGCGCCCCTTATGGTTGTCTGTCTGAGACGCTCCAGCTCACTTAGGCGCTCCGAAAACAAGCCCGGCTTAGGCGGGTCCTCCAGCTTCTGTCTGTGTCCTGCCCGATCAAAAAGAAAACATCATTGAGGAATAGGTGAAATGGTTTAATACTTCAAAGCTGTGTAATGATAAACATGCATCACAAAAAGAATCGGTCACCCCGGTTACTGTCGCTCAGGCTATTGGTCACATGATATAACAGCTTAATGGCCTATGCATGCATGATTTTTTGTGTGAGTGTGTGTAAAACATTAAAAGATTTACATTACATTATTAGGAAATGCTTGATGCTGAAAAAAATGGCATGACCTCAGCTAAAAAAAAAATCAGCAAAATAGCAATGAATAAATAAATAAACAAGACAGAACTTCTTGACTTGGATAAATTGACAATAACATCACAAATGTGATTTCCAACCAAATTAATCAGATTAGTTACTGGTGAACGACCAACACCAGAAGAGACCAGATATTTAAGAATTGTTATTCATCGTATTTACGATGCTTGCCTGGGGCAGGCAGGTGGCGTAATGGTTAGGGACTTGAGTGCGTAAATGAAAGATCACCGGTTTGAGGCCCTGGCCCACAAGTAGGGCTGAGGTACCCTGAGCAAGGTACCGTCCCTGGGCACTCAAGTAGCTGCCCGCTGTTGTGTCACAATGTCACATGGGTTAAATGCAGAGGATACATTTCATTGTTGTGCACCGTGGTGTGAAAATTTTTCATCTTACCGTTCTCATAGGTAATTAAATATTAGTTAGTTCTGTTGTTTCTGGAGTACCCAGAACTAATAGGAACTTTTGGAAAGCTTACATTACGATTGTTTGCAATACAAATGAAATGTGTCCTGGTGAGGTCAGCTAAAAAAATCTTTTTTGGAAAAAAAAATTTGGAAAACTATGTAATTAATACATTTTCCTTATGCATGGCCTAGTCATAAATAAAATGAATGGGAATTTTTGAATGGGATTGCCGTAATTCTACTAATATAATCGCCTCCACATAAATTTTAAACACTGTCTACAACAACAAATCACATACTTTGGTCCACAACCTGAAATTTCCACTGTATTTTGAGACCTAAGCTTTCCCACATTTGGAAAAAGTGTTTGTGGTGAAAAATTTCTCCTAAAGAGCTTTCATGTGGCTAAACTGAAACAGAATCAAAAAGAAAAAAACAGAAAAGCAAAGCAATCCATTTTTATCCCTATAATGAAACAAATGCTTTATTTTATTATTCTGGATAATATATGTGTGTCTGTTTAAATATAATGTGTGCACCTATTTGGCGTCATATTTCCAGCTTTGCACCTAGGACTCCTGGCCTGTTAAGTTGCACAAAAAACTGCACAAAAGCAAATGCCAAAGAATCAAGCAGGTGAACGTCTCTGTTACCGACGTGACAGATGCTTAGCCAGAACTTCATACGTTAAACTCAGATCGGTTTAAATGGATGAAATGTTAGCTATCTGAGACAGCTATTTGCTACGTAATGCTAATAAAAAGCAACAGTAAACCACAGATGCCACGCAGCACAAGCGATATAAATTCCACAGAAGCTCATAACCTTGTCTGTCCAACTTTTATATTGATTTGGGAGGACAAAAAGAAGGAAGACTGAAGCTGGTGCTTCTGGGCTTTGTCATCACTGAAGTAGGTCCATCTGTCTAAGTGATTCAGTTCCTCTTCGGTATTTTAAATAACAAGCAGAAGACCAAGGGTAGACAGCTCGCAGGAGTTCACAGGCATCCAGCTAGAAAGACGAGGCAACTGTCTGCCCCGCAGAACCTGATAATGTTCAACAAAGACAAGCCCATAACAAATTTGCCAAAAAGAAAGTCGAGTGTACAAGAGAATTTGGTGCAAGGACAATTCCAGAGGCACCACTAAAGATAAATCAGCCATAAACACTCGAGCCCTCAAGAAAATTACCAGCTTTCATCCTGTTAATTACTTTAGTGTCCAAGCGAGGAGGTGTGGGTATGGATGGACATGTCCCTACCAGTACTACGGGGGGTTCGGGCTGATTTGGTCCCTCCCAATGTTGAAACCAAGCCTGTGCCCTTGTTTGTGTATTACAAATAGTACTGGAGCCACAAACAGACCTTATTAAATTATTTTACTATCATCATAATTACATTACAAGGGTGCTGGCAACTTTATGTAAATAGCAATATGTGTGTATGTATGGCCTCAACCAGAGGCTTTGGAACCAGGGGATTCATTCATAATAACCGTCCCTCCCCCAAAAATTGACCTTTGTATTTAAATTATTGATGCTTTGATGCTTTTGTTTTCAAGCTCAAAATGATTAACTACAATATATATATTGCATTTAAATTGACCTGTGATTAGTATGTATGGCTATTGTAGTGTGTGTACGGCCTTTACTCGGTGAATGAGTGATGACTGTTTAATAATTTAATAATGGGTCTTTTTACAGAAATCCCCGTGAAAGAGAGGTTTCAGAAGGAAAGTTATACTTGGTTTCTGTAAATATTGCTATTTGGTTTTAGAAACGCCGACTTGCCACCCAATCGACCCATATCGGGTATCAGAGCTTAGAAGTATCGGAGTAACAAGCGAGTTTGCGCACATACTAATTCCCAGTAAAACTCTAAAATCCATTAAAGTAGCTAAATCTTATTATTTAATTTTCATGTTTCATTTTTATATTTTCTACAAAAATGGTGCTTCCTATTTTTATTACTTTTATTTCCAGTTTCATTTTTTATTCTCTAAATAAATATTACTACTAAATTTCTGTTGCTACTGTCATGAAACGTAATCCAAGGCACTGGAAAACAGAATACTGTACATAAACATACAAATCCTTATTTATTACCTCATTAACTCTTTAGTAATTAATTAATTTGTATTTAATGTCTTTTATCATGTTGAAATTGGTATTTTTGAGTTTTAGGGATATTTTTGAGGGATTAAATGGTGTTTTCTGGATGGGCCTGGAACGCATTATAATTTCGCCCATAAGAAATAATGGGAATAGCTACCCAATATTGCACCCTGTAACCTGACTTGAGAGGATTCTGAAGAATCCATTACAGCCAGGTAACAGGATATAAGCATATATTCTATATCACCTTTGTAAGACTGAGAAAATAAAGAGCAGAAATCATCTTATCTATAGCTTCCCTAACCATGCCAAGTATTAATAATACTAATTAGTTTCTCAATCTTCCATCAAAAAACCATAATAATTACCTACTCACAATGGAATAAAATCCATTACACATATGGCAGTCTGTATGAGAAACATTACACCTATGAAAATTTCAAGATACTAATTGATACTTAGTAACACAATAACTTGTGCAAAAGACGAGTCACTAACACTAAAAATATGCAGACTGCACATTTTGTTCTTTATGAAATTAAAAATATAATGTGGCATGTTTTCATGTTTCATGTTTCACAGCACATACTAAATTATCTTGCCTGAGATGTCAAAATCTGGAGACAGATTTATGCTGGAGATTTATAATATTCAGTCATTATAAGACTGGGAATACAATACAAGATACTATGAGATAATGGTTTGAGATAATACAAGCCCCAGGTGCACCGTATATTACTGTACGTTGCTGTCAAGAAACATGCAACTGCAAGATGTGTGCAACATGTCACACTTTTTGAGTAAACTGCCACAAGAGTTAAATTACTGATCATTGCCAATGGATGTTCATCATGCCCATATTATGAAGTTTAACTTCATATTAGCATACACGCTAATGCAAAAATACCGGTTTCATTTCAGGGAGACTTAACATGAATCAAACGTTTCATAAAGTTTTAAGAACAGTTAGAGAAGCCTGCAAAGTCACAGCCTCATTCAGTGTGGGCGGCGAAAGGCTTAATACAATCTTAACTGTAACACGACGATAACACAAGCATCAGACATGTTACGGCCGGACCAGGTGTTGTTCCGGATCACATTATCGCTCAGCATTCGAAGCCAAATCCGGAGACAGGTTCGAGTTTTGATATGCTCACAGCTTGCGCAGTTCTCATTAAACGTAGTACTTACCGATAAATGCGAGATGTGACAAGTCACATGACCTAAATTGCAATGCCTTGACAGGGACAAAATAGCAGTCCTTTCATATTACTATGCAGAAATACCATAGTAACATACTAATATAACAAAGATACATGAATAAGGTAAGTGTCCAAAGCCTCTGATTTATTGGTTTACAGGTCGCAGAAAAATGCAATGAAACTGTGAACCACCTGAATTTTTACATGAGAAATTAGCAGGTTGCTTGAAAATATGGGAAACAGAGGCATTCGTCCACCACTGGGGGTCTAAAGACGAGAAAGGTGAGGGAGGGAAAGAGAGTGAGAGAGAGAGAGAGAGAAAGAGAGAGAGAGAGGAAGTGAGCGAGAGAGGCAGAGACGGACTGTGGCCTACAGCCAGAATCCCGTGTGGTCTGGGTGTCCCAGGCATTAGCGAGCTAAATCTAGCCAGGAGAGGGCACACACAACAGCCAGAGCTTCACAACTTCATTTTGATTTATAAATGGGAGTAGGAGATGTTCCTGTTTGCACCCTTTATAAATATACATTCACTTAGTTAGTTGACTTTTTGTTTAGGACTTAAATCATCAGGTTCTCTACTCTCCTCTACTCTACTCTATTTATGCATACATATGCATACATTATCTGGAAATTAGTAGTAGTAGTAGTAATAATAACAATATAATACTAATAATAATACTAATAATAATACTCATAATAATAATAATAATAATGTGGTTATATTACTGACAGCCTGACAATGGCTAATATTCCACACTACCTGACACAGTTGCTTCAGTCCAGATGGAATTAAAATATTTTACGTACTTCTTAAAGGTATATTTTATACTTTGCTTCTTCATAAAATAAGAAAAGAAAAAAGGAATGCAGTGGGCTAAGCTGTTCTCATATACAGAGGGATGAGCAAGGTGAAAACATGGGAATTCTTTCATGCAAATATGCTGAGCAGACAAGCAACAGGATCGGCTGTGAATTCAAGGAAACATCAAGTAGAAACGAAGCCTGCATTTTTATCACAGAACAAACAAGCAAATAGATTTTTTGCGGCTATCTTCTGAACTAAATACGAAATAATACATAAAGTTAATTCCTTTGTGATTTGTATTCAAGCATCTCTATTTACAAATAAAATTTTTAAATGGTGCTCGGCAAACAAAAGTTTTTGGGTATAACGCAATAGAGAAATGGGTGTGAGTGCGTAGGTGTGTTAGGTGATTAAATTAGCTACAACACAAATATATTTTTTGGGCCTGACTGCCTGACTCCTCTGACACTAATCTTTCGTTTGTATTGTTTCAATGTATTTGCATGCAAGTACCCCACCCCTATCTATTAATTAAAAAACCCTATTAATGCTTCAGCTAATGACATCAGAATGAAACCAGATTTCCCCTGTAGTGTCATACTGCATATAATCTGGACCTTACATTTATTGGACCGCGACAAAGGAGAACAATTCCTCCTTGTGCTAGAAATGGCAAAGCCCTAGGAAAGCTGACACTGTTTATGCATTCTGGAAAAATACGAGTATATAGATTCACTCCACATAGCTTTTGGGTTTTTTTTTTCCTTTCTTTTTTTTCAGAGGAAAGCCAAACGCATGTGGCAGCTGATGTGATGGGAGATATTCAGTTGCACCAATGCAAAGAAAAAAAAAAGCATGACTTCTCTCTGAATCGTATGAGAAGAACAATTGCGTTCTGAGATTTGTTTGGGGAATGTAAACGAAAGTGGAAATCTAATTTCTGAGATTGTAACTTAAAAACACTTATATAACACTAATATTTTATCACTGATTGCTGAGAGAACGAGTCGCATTAGAGAAAACAATCTGCTTTTGTATGCCAGCTGAGTGTACATGCGAGAAAGCTTACTTAGAAACAATCCAGTAACCGGTGCTCCTCCTGAAATCAGAACTGTTACCAAGCAGAATATCTTACTCGACAACCACTGACCTAAAAATAAACGGTCATGGACCTCCAGCCCAGCCTATCTTCTGTGTCTTGGCCTCTCATCAAGCTAATGTAATAGTGCAGGTTACTCGCAAATACTCGCTCGCTATTAAACCTGAACAGAGCTCACTCTGATCCTGAGCAAAGCCTAAATCTTTTATTCGGTCTCACCAAGATTTATTTAACAGAAAAATAACAACCAGTGTTTCCTGGATTTCCGCTGGGTACTCTGATTTGCCCCACAGTCCAAAGACATGCAGTTAGTCTAACTGCCATTTCTAACCTGCTGATAGCACATGACTATGTGTGTATGTGCCCTGCAATGGACTGGCATTCCATACGGGGTGTACCCCAGCCTTCTGCCCGGTACTAGCTAGGACAGACTGCAGACCCATCCACACTCCTAATCAAGAAAAGTGGTTAGGAGATGGATGGAGATAATTCATTTAAAATAAGACTGCGGCGTTGTGAATAATATTCCAGTCAGGATGCATGAAAAAGATACAGTGCTGTGAAAAAGTCTTAAGCAGTCAAAGTTCAAATGATTAAAGCTACGGGTCTCGGTAGTGTGTATTTGCTCAGAACAAAAGCCACAATTTAACATTAGAACATATATGCAAATTAAGAGTAACAGGAATATCTTCTGTTCTCCAAAAAGTTACTGATATCTTGTTGGATGGCTAGACAAAAACCGCTTTGGTTCTCAAACCTCTCCTCAGGGGCACCTTGTATTTCATGAATTTAACCACAAGCTCACTTAATTAATTTAATTAATTTAAAATTATGACATATTGATTAAGCATATGAGGTGTACTAGTGGTCAAGTAAAAAAAAATACATGGTGCAAATCCTGGGGTGGTTTTAGTTTTGAAATGGTCAAGCTAACTCACTTTTACAGACATAACGATATTGCTTTGCATCAAGATCAATTAAACACCATTTTCTCTGACTGCCTAAGACTTTTGCACAGTACTGCATATATGTAACTCAATTATTTGCATTCATTCTACAGACACTTATAGTCCTCAAGATTTGTTCTTAACATCTTCATGACCAACAGCACCCTGATATAGAAGAGTTTCACTGTGAAAAACGGCCTGACAAAAACAGCTACAAAATTTTCAAAAACTGTCTGGGCCTACGCATTAATTCATCTGTGATCTGAGAGTTGCTGACTACTATATGACTGTACTGGCATGAAGATGGAGTTATTTCTGGGATGAATTACAGATCTTGGGCTTCAACACCCTCCACGTTAATAAATTACTGTTTAAATCCAGAACAAGACGTGCCATAAATGAAAAAAACAAAAAAAAAAAAACGAAAAAAGAACAACAAAAGGAGATTATACCATTATAAAACATATACAAGCCCTTTTGATTCAGGGGATGATAGCTTTAGTTTGTTTTTCTGAGATCATCTGGACGCATACACTCGCGGCCCTGTATTCAGTCTGAAGGAATGCGTAAACAGGCAGTAGCAGCCTCACAGCAGGCTTGCAGGAGGTTGCACAACGCAGATGCCTCCGCATGTGTCATTTCCTGCTTGGCCACCTGCCTGGATCCTAGCAACAGCAACAGAAGAGCGGGAAGGTTTGGCCACAGGACGCTGAGAGCTGACATTTTTCGACATCTTCCGCTAGTTTTAGTGTTTATGTCTGGCGATTTACCCAATTTATCTGCCAGTGCGTTCACTGGCCGCCTGGACGGTTTCGATTTCTCCTCTGACACACAGCGGTGACGGCTATGTATTAAACAGGAGGGATACCCGCGGAGCGGAGTGGGGGTTTGGAAAGTCTTCTGCCATTTGCTTTAGACAGATGATGAATCAGAAGCAGCCTAGATCAAAAGCAGAGAATATCAGCGATTCCACGGGATCCTTTTAATCCAGTAATGAAGGATGAGCTCAGGCTAGTATGAAGTGGCTCCAGCTCCTAGTGCCAGATGTGTTTATGGAGAGAAGAAAAAGTTGTTTGTGATGTGATAGCATTGATTCAGGAGCCAAAAACGGGAAAGGCAAATATATTTTATGAATAAGAAACATCTGGGAATAGGTCGACGCCAGACCAGTTGGCATGAACTGATATCGTAAAGCTTTATATTCCTGTTCGTATATGCCCTGTTAAAAGGAGCTGACGGTAGTTCTACGATAGGCAGTGTAACTTTGGAGTAATACTTTCATGGTCTATTGGGTGGAGAAGGCTGTATTTTCTGACTTGGAAGTGGGACGGGAGCAGATTTTTTAACATCATAAATCCCCTTTTCATTCACTTTCTGCTCTTCTAACAGATTCATATGAATTTGTTATTTACCTACATCATGCGTATGGATCTCTCCTCCTGTATCCATCATACTCTGCCAATTACTGATCTTTTTTATGTTTCTGTTAACGTTTGATTTAAAACCTCGCGAAGACTTCGTACTACAATAAACGGATACAGCGACAATCGAAAAATACTATAAAGGCAAATTAGCAGCGACGTATCATTCTCTTCTGTGTCTCTTTCCCCTCCATGTTTTCAATTTTAATGGGAACATTTGTGGTTTGACTCACATACAGTACACATGGAACATAGAAAAGCAATAGATGTATGTGTAGATGGATTATTTCAACAAGGACAAAACGTGCTTGACTTTCCCACATCATAATATTGATAATGACAATCCAGCCACATTTCTACGTGTCCCTTATGTTGCCATAAATAATCAAGACTTTTACCTTATATATAAATGTCAGACATTTTCTGGGTGATATCGGCAGTGGTACTTGTAACTGGAGAATACCATCTGTTTGATTCAACAGTATATAGTACTTGCGTACAGTTATCGTTTGACATGGTGTTTTTAACAGTTAACAAACAAAACAATGAATGGTAAGGTAAACAAAAGATAATCACAAAACAACTGTAAACTGTAGGCAAATATAGAGGGACAAAATTAATATCCGTTTTGTATTTTAATGATACGTAACTGAATACTGTTTATATGTGTGGAACCAATTAGCACTGGTTGTAAAAAAAACTTCATCAGCTATGCACATTGTTCACTTTGTGGGTACTGGCTTCTTAAGGGCATTAAACTTAGTCATATGAGCCACATCAACGTCAACTGCATCTGCCTAACATCAAAGTAATTCAAAAAAAGGGTTAACACTACCTTTACAGTCTAACATACCTTAATAGCTTTGTTGTGCATCAATAATTATATGATATGATAATAACAAACATTATAATTGTACAATTGTATAATGTTTGTTATCAATGTATATTAAAGCTGCCAAGGTATCTTAGCATGTTATGGTATACTTTCAGTACATGCCACTTATGAATGTTCTATGAATGCATTGTGAAGGTGCACTGAATGTTCTATGAATTAATTGTTAATTGTTACCAAAGGTGTGAACACATACTGTAGTAGGGCTGGAACTTCTGGTACAAGAGTGTTAGAATTCCATAATATTTTCGTATACCTTTTCATTTGCCTGTTGTTTGCTAAATATTTTTTGCGAATCATTAGCCTCTACTTATCAACATATTGAGGTCATAGTCTTGAATATTTTTTTTCATTTGCATAAACCCTTCCTCCTGCAGGAATGCGGATTAGGCTTTCAACTCACTTATTTACACGTACAAATGCTTCAGAGTGTACCTATGCATAAAACTGAAGCCTTCCTGGCTAAAATAAATATTTAGCTAATACCACAGGCTATAAATCTAAAAGACTAGCACGCATTTTCTTAATTTGACACTAGCCTGCAAGCTTTATGTTAAAATCCCATACATACACAGATCTACAGATAACGCTAAGCATATATTTTTTATTATATCAGAGGGTGCTTGAAGTTGTCAGTGATAATTCCCTTCAAATTGCAACCATACTACGCTGAATCTTTATTGTATGTTTGTGACCTCATTTTCAGTTAATACTGTGTTTCAGGGTAAACATTTACAGTTCCAATGTGATACATAGAATGTTTGCCATCGTTGTATGACAAACGACGGCGAATGTATGCGGAGGGCATAAGCGACTCGGCTCGCAAAACAGGCAAGCGAAATGCAATGCTGCCACGTTACAGGATGGGATGGTGTGAAATACGGCTGCAAGAAACGAGACTCTGAACGTGATGCAGTTGCTGCTGCACCTCTGTTGCATTTTTGTTATTATAAAAGTTTCACTGAGAGACATTTCAAAAATGTTGACTGGGGGAAAAAAAATCTCTGGGGAAAGACTAATTACCAATCGAATGGGATAATCATCGGATAATCTGGATAATCCGAAAGCAGAATGTATTACATTAGGTCGGACAGCAAGGTATTATAGAAGAATGCTGAAGAAAGTATCAAGAGACTGAGGGGGAGCTCTGAGCATCTTGCACATTACCTAGCAGGTAACTCAGGTTTAGAAAGTCTGAACATTTGGTACCATCAGCACTGCCTGTTTGCCTGGTGCAAGTCCAGTGGAGTCAAAAACCCGAATGAAACGGATTAGGGAAGATTCAAGGGCTTAACAAATCACATTCTGTTGGCATCTCCATCTAAGGGTGTGTAATGTAGTTTATGCATCATGTTTCACAATGAGCCTTTTCATCATTATTATTTTTTCGGTCTTTGTCATATTTGTAAATCATACAAGTGCAATGACGAACGGCATGTGGTACGAAAGGCCAATGGTCGCCTAGATCAGGCCGGCTTTTAATGGAGCCGTGTGCGCTAACGTATTAAGATCTCAATAGCCATTCGTGGCACCAATTGCCCCCAGTGTCCTGCTGCCAGATGGAATGGCTTGCATTGTTTTCACAGTGCCCATATTTCACAACACCAAAGAATGATACAGAACGTCATCGTGATAGGCATTCCAAACTCTCCCATCCCCAATCCGCCCCTATGTGAACTATGCAGTAAGAAAAATGCTTTGCTGTTTATATTAAATGACACAAGTGATTGTGTTGCAGGGGCGGGGGGTGGTGGTGTC
The DNA here is from genome assembly GCA_026780765.1 of Petrocephalus schoutedeni. Lineage (NCBI taxonomy): Eukaryota > Metazoa > Chordata > Actinopteri > Osteoglossiformes > Mormyridae > Petrocephalus > Petrocephalus schoutedeni. Next base: position 18,086,127 of record JAODKL010000027.1, on the reverse strand, counting down.
ACTCACTTCTTGGCTCACGGGGACCGTCCACTGTGACTTTGATGGCTCTGTGGTAGGTCGCCACCTGTGGTGGGTTTGTGAACACTGTGATTGTTAGGGTGAAGCTCTTCCCTGTAAACACAGAGGTAAAAAACCACATTAGTGCTATACTCAGCAGCATAGAAACAAAAGAAAAAACATTGAATAGTAATTGTTAGATCATGGACCATGAAAAAACAACACACGAGAAGGAATCATATTACTTAAGAAAAGCAGGAGCTAAACAGTATTTTACAGCAAGTATAGTATACTGCAGTAACTGCACAGTAATAATGACAGTATTATTACTCCTATATTGTCAGTAGAGAACCCTATTTGGGGTTATAACAGCTTTTTTTAATGTTTCATCTGTAAAGGACATACAATAAAAGCTTCTTATCTGCCTATTTGAACCCGTTCCTGAAAACAACACCAAAGGTTCTACACTTACTCAGCCAGCTCACATTTTACACATTATTATATCATAAATATCAGAAATACTCGCTGTGCATGTCTGTCAAGCAAGTCTGTGGGAGCAAACGCCTTGGAAAATAACAGTTATGCCATAATCAAATATTCAAAAACTATTATAATAATAATAATAATATTAAGAGTAATTATTATTATTATTATTATTATTATTAATGGCTACAGCCAGTTTGTATGCTGCTATAGTGTGGGATCAGTCGGACCATCGCGTTGATAACGAAGAACAAATTTAGGGAGCGCAGAATGCAAAAACAAGCACTTGTGTTGGTTTCAGCTTCTCCCGGGTTAACCTTGTCTTGTGTGGGTGGAAGCCTTTTATAATCACAGTGTCCGATTACAGTAAGCCAGCCATATGTCTTATAAACGATGGGTACTAAACTAATTGTCTCACAGACTAAAACTTAAAAAAAAGTTACACCCATCAATGGTATGTCCGTGTCCACAATTGTTATTAAACGTACTCATCAAGAATATATTTTAGATGAGGTATCTTCAGCATCCGTTCAGGTCGAGGTAGACTGTGTGTTTTTTCGTCTGCAGCTGTGCCGATCGTACGGTGATTTACATTGGGTTAAATTGGGTATAGTGCCTAGGACCTTTTGATAACTTGGTGGGGCAGCTTACTCAGTGGCTGCACTAATCGGTGAAGCATGCGGATGGTCGGCCATGTCCCATGCTCCGGGCCGTAATCGCTTCCAGAGACGGGAAAAGGTGGGCGGACGTGGTGACTCAGTGAAACGACCGACCCTACACATCACAGCCCGTCTGCCAGTGCCTCAGCTGCGCATACCGCATCGTGACTGCATCTCTCGCCTGTTGCCATCTTGACTCAAAGTAACCAAGCTAACAGCGCAAAGCGACAGAGCCTAAGTAGCTTCATTTTCGGCAATATGTAGCTCGCTACGCTGTAATCAACCACAACCGCTCCGCCGTTATCTCAAAGTAACTGTGCAATATCCCTGTCAGCTAGAAAGGGTATTGGTGACTTTTAACACATCTTTATAGCTATACTCTCAAAGTAGTATTATGACCAATTGCCATAAAAATGTCTGAGTGTGGTTGATTGCTGTCATGTTCTCACACCTTAAAGTTTACCGTGGGCTATTTTTTCAATTGGCGGAATACATTTAGTCTTGTTGTCATATGGCTCTAAGCTTAAAGTGTTACAATGACCCTGCTCTTCACTGGAAAAATAGCTTGCATGCAGGGCTATTCTGATCTTATTATTTGGTGCCAATAACATTCAGGGAGATCAGTAATGTTATAATGCCTCATTTAATTGCAACAGTTGATTTGAACAGCAAACCTGTCTAGCATGAAAAACAATAGTTCCTTAGTATAACCCCCTGCCCCCGCGGTAATGCAGTATTCTGAGTTATTTGTGGTATCTAAATAGAATTATTCCTGGTATTTAATTGTTTTGTGAATCGCTGGCAAAGGCTCAGAGTATTGGCACTAAACATACTAAAGCTAAATTAATAGTTTTGTAGCTAGGTATTGTTTCAACTTTCAAAGACCTTATTTGGCAAATTATATCCCAGGGAGATTTGGGAATAAACATAATAAAAGAGTATTTTGTTGCGACAGGTCCATAATGCTAGCATTCTGGTACTGCTGAACATTCCGAGTTCTAGATTCCGGGAACTGCCGGGAGAGGACGGGGGAACGTGAGTGTTCTTTAACTCCGCAATGCATGACTCAGTTCCAGGGATCTGACACATCAAGTCAGGGAACAAGTCAGGACTCAGCTCCCACTGCCCGCCCTGCCTCTGGCATCGTACTGCCTGAGATCCTGCATCTACAGCTGCCTTCAAAGGCTCGTAGAGTAATGGAGAGCTTGGGATCACAGGCAGTGGGTGGATCAGCTTTGGACATAACAGCTCTCATATCAAAAGGGCCATTCTTTATCTACTGTATGCATAAACACCATCTGCACATGCAGAATTAATTATTTTTGCTGACAGGCTATAGGGCCACTAAAGCAGACTAGTGATTTTTGATTGATGACTGTCTGTTGTTTACTGCTAACTTCATTCACCTGATTTATACTTTGTTGTGCGAACTGAGTCGACCTGCATTATCCCACGTATGTATATCGTATGCTGTAGGTGAGTAAATATGCAAGTGAAAAGTTATTTAAAGGCTGCCACGAACTACATAGACACACACATGTGAGATAATTGCATAAATGCATTTTTAATGCTTTTATACTGTGTGCGCTTTTATTTTGATACGCATTTGAACATGTTATGTAAAAAATATTATGGGATCCTTAATTTTAAGACCAAAGAGTGGCATGATGAGGTACATAAATAAAATGCATGTGTTTTTCCTGTGTTATAACTTACGTAACAGTCTCACACATTCTGCTTACTTTGCTGTGTTGCTGTTTAGGTACCCCTGTTCCCGGTATCCGCTGGCTCCCCTGCTCCACTCATTGTACGATATTTTATGAGCCATGATTTTGACCAAGTAATGCATTATAAAAATGGATGGTATTTCATTGGGCCAGCTGTCTGTACCCATCTTTTGCAGCTGTGGTCTGTACCCAACCTTAATGGATAGAGAGTCTTAACAGTTACGTTACAGTTACTGTTATTAGATGACTGAAGGGCATAGCCTTGAAAATCTAAATAGGTCTAGCTTTAGATGCCTTTTAACAAACATGCAATTTTTTTCAAATGAATACAATATATATTATAAGGTTATCAGGTTTGATATAATGGCATGAGGTTGGATAATTAGGATCTTGATAATGCCAGTAAAGGGAGACTGGGACTTCCCCTCACACTAAGAGGGTTGCTTGATTTAGAGGAAAATTTCAGGTCTAGTTCTATATATACATAGAGCTATTTGGATATCACTATATATACATATCCAAATAGCAAATGATCTGATGCATCTATTTATGTGCTTAGCTTGTATCCAGGGAAAATGGGACTGACATTAAGAACCTGTTTATAGAACCGCTTAGTTACTTTAAGGTACAAACCAGGGATTTGTGTGCCTCTTAAAGGGCCAGTGACAGTTTTGGGATATGGACTACTTTAATAATAACCAATAAACTAAATTTAGGAGGTGATTTCACCACTCTCTGATGTTTGGAGGCATCAGGACATCTAGTTTTGGGGGCCATATAGCCCTTTATGAAGTATATTCCTGTGTGGCACAAACAATCATGTCAATGCATTCTTAATACCATCATCACATTTTCGGATCCATTTTAAAATTCTTTTATTTGTTTTTAAGTCTTTGGATGGCTGTGCCGTCTGAACTTCTGCAACTGTATGCTCCTTCTCGTTCTCTCAGGTCAGCAGACCAGATGCTTTTAGTAATTCCAAAATCACATTTTAAACTCAGAGGTGATAGAGCATTTTCAGTGCCAGCCCCAAAATTGTGTAACGAGCTGCCAATGCATGTTAGTCAGGCTCCTTCACATGCTGTTTTTAAATCGCGTCTGAAAACTCATTTTTACTCACTGGCCTTCGACCCAGTGTGAGGTTGATATGCGTGATTTTGTGAGTTCCATGTACACTGTTCTCTTATTTTTTTATTTTTGCATGTTTTAATTTTGATTTCTTGACTGTGTTCTAGCTGTACAGCACTTTGGTCGGCCTTGTTGTCGTTGTTAAGGTGCTTTATAAATAAAATAAAATGGTATGATATCACATAATATATATATTGACTTCTAGATAATGGTAAAAAACAGCTTGAAATGTCACTTGTAACTAGCATGTATGCCCCGCCCTCTAAATTTATACCATACTCCATTCCCTAGACAGTAGAGGCACATAAACCACACTGATGCTCACGTAAAGTAATACATATACTTATAACACCATTCCTCATATTCTCCAGCAACATCCTAATTCCTTCCATCCAGACTTACCATATGCTAATGCTACAAGAAGGTGTGGACAGTAAGTGTATTGGAGACATCGCTGTAAGTTGTAGCTACAAAAATGCCTAAAATGTTTGTTTTCTTATTACGAAGTCAATACTTATATACTTGTACCAAGGCAATGCCACTGAACTCCTATATCATCTATATAAATACTATATTCATGCTTACCTTTCATTCTGCACCATTCACTGCAAATATTACACCACAGTACTTTCCCAAAAAAGATATGTAGCTATACATTAGGAGATAATCAAGTCAAGTGATAGCTAATTTTATGTAACACAACACTGCTCAAACTGCTGCATTGAGAAACCGAATACAGTCAGTAATATAGTATTATACCCCCCAGGCTTCAATTTTCCCAAGTTAGGTTAACTTTGAAGTTACAGACATGGGGGTAACATCTTTGATGCCTGAACAGAACAATGAAGGGCCTGTAGACGAGGTTACAGATGTATTGTGCAACCTGTATAATTCATTTAATTAAAATTATCAGATGATACGTAATCGTTCAGTAAATAATCATCCTTTAGAATCTTGTATTTTTCATACTAAGATGAGGTGGAGTATGTTGTTTTAATACAAAGTTATTTCTACTGTATGTAAAAATAACATTAAACAATACATTTTTATATAAATGAATGCATTAGATATTTCCTGAAAGATTTCATCTTTGTTTTGTTGTCCTAAAATAACTCTAACGCTACATTAATACTTGCTGTAAATTTTGTTTAGCAAAAGGATATATTTATTAAGCAATAAGAAAAAAAATATTAAATATATAACTTCTGTGGATATAGTCAGATAATCTGCAGATAATGCCTAATGATGAGATTTGCACACGCATATATCTCTAAAGCTATTTGCATATTGGCATTGTGTAAAATACATAACAGAAGAACATAAACTTAGGACGTTCCCAAAATGGCTTATGCGTGGTGCCCCAATAACTGAGCCAATATCACAAAATCGATAAACTACCTACCTCTTCCGCTCCGCCCCACAAACCTGAGGTCATTAAAACGGGCCACTTGGTTCTTCATGACGGCTGAGGCGTTTCGAAGCTCCGCCGAGTAGTTTTCGTCATTTCCAGCCATTACTGTTACAACCGTCCCATCTGGCACCTCTCCTAGTGCCACCACCTTCACAAAAAAGGGCCACATGCAGTATGAAAACACATCGACACATGCAGGCACACACATATGAATTTAGCTCAGCTGCTTTGAACTTGTATCTTAAGCTAAGTGGACAAAACATGTTGCTATGACTTTGTTAAAGTGGATGTTGCATTGTCAAAAAAAAAAGACTTATCGGTCAACTCTGAAGCTTTTTGGTACAAATTTGGTGCATCAAGCAGGAAATATCACATATAAAAGAAAATTCACAATTACAAATTTTATAAATAACACACATTATTATGTCGCTGAAACCCCTTAAATTTATATATACACTTGAAATATACATGAAAGGCAGCATGAATGATTATATAAAAATGCAAAACTGAGAATTGTTTTGTATCTGGTATATTTATATATTTAGCAGCTGAACCATGCAATAACATTTAGAATGGGTTTTCAGTTTCACACAATGCAGATCCATGACAGAGGGCTGTAAAAGATATGTAAGACACATACCAGCAAGCTAAAGCATTTAATAATTCAGCTGAACAAAAATGCAGTCAAAGCCCCTTTAATTATTATTAATACTCTGTCAAACAGGTGTTGGTGACTAGTCAGACTTACAGTGTTTATTCATACTTTTACATCAAGCAATTACTGCGGCAATTACGAGGCCATATCTTGTTCATAAGACTAAAATGGTCTCAGTGGGATTTGGGTAGGGTCAACAGGCTTCAGGTTGAACGTTTTTTTTTAAAGTCCCTCAAGACTTGTAATAGTCTTCACTGATCTTTTTTATGTAATTTTCCTGGGTGGTGCTTATCTTGCAAACAAATTTAACGTCATAAAACACAATAACTTCACAAAACACAATCTGCATTCCTATTCACTACAAAAGCGCATTTTAAAAGAGGAAAGACTTCTCTCTAAGATTTACATAACAGTCCCAAATTCATGGCTGATACCGCAGGAACACTCCAACGTTTCCTTAAAAATCACCATTACTCTCCACGCCAAAATTGTTTCTGATCCTTTCCTCAGTACACAGAAAACAGTTAGAAAAGGTATATCTCGGATATATTCAGAGTACAAGTAGGCCTATATACATATTTATAAAATGTACACGACGAACTAAACAAATATGGAAGACAAATTAATTAAATGATGTATACTTGCTTATTAGGCCTATGTATCCATTCATTTTATAACCTATATAAACTACTATACATTGCCCAGGGCAAATTCTTCGTTTCAAGATGTAATGCGATTTAACGACTTTTATACCAAAGCTTTCATTATTGTTAAGTCATATGTACATCACGAAGGCACATACAGCAGCCGAACTTGGTTAATTTATCACATGCATGCTCATGACGACTTCAGGACTGCTCCGTCCTAGTAAAAAAAAAAGTTTCAAACACCGCCTTCCAGACTTTACCCCTTGAGTTATTCAATAGCAATCTAGCTGTGAAAACAAGACGCGCATTTGTGTTTTACTTGTAATAATAGTACCAGTTTTTCTATTATTTAGTCACCCGTGTGCAAATTATTAAAGATGCATGTGATCGTAGCTATGAATAGCGCGGCTTACTCGGATTTCTGGTGTCCCAACATTGCGGTAGGCATGTGAAGTAGGACTTCTATTTTTAAACAAGGACTATGCATTTACCTGCATTAAAGCTAATTGGGCACCTTCATGTGGCACGCATTTCATTCAAACTGCTAATTAAAAGTCGCACCTACAGTCATGTTACAGACCAGTCATTTACAAAAACAAAGACAACAGAAAGAATAAAACAAGAAAAGTTTCCAAAACGCAAAACGAAATTAACATAAGACAACATGGGTTAACATTCAGCATTTTGGTCGAAAAATAAAAATGTGGGTATGTTTGCTGAACAGGCAGGACATCAGAGCCTATCTCGAAACGAACCGTAAACAGCTTACCTTGAAGGCTACGGGCAGCGTTTTATTGCACCTCCAGTGAGATGGCAGGACGGAGCAAAGGAAATTAGGGCTGTCAGTCCGGACAAGTTCTGCTGGGTGATCGGCGATGATTTCCACCATAGTGCGATTATCGTGCGGCCGGAGTCTGGGCATAGCCGGAGTCGCCTCTTGCTGCCCTGTAGCGGAGCTCAAATCGTTCATTTTTCCGGGGACCGGCTGAAGACTACTAGACGGGGGACTGAACCTCCGGCTGGTGCTGGGATCTACAGGAATGCGCATCACAACACTATGTATTAGTAAAGGTAAAGTAACTGAAATTATTGGAAAAAAAATCTATTTTCCTCTAGCGGAGAGACAGACGACGCAGGGAATCTTTCGTGCGCTTGCGATAACAGGAGAGCGTTTCAGCACTGCGCAAAAATAAGGAATGTGTATCCTTTCAGCCGTAGCCAGCAATATGCCACTGAGAAGTACTCGCTTTCCGAGAAACATAATTCATATAAAAGCTGCTTTATAAGTTGTCGACGCAGTTTGCGACTTAATTCTAAAATAAACTGATTTTAAAATAGGTGTTCTAAATGGTGTCTGAAAATAGCTCCAGAAAGGTTTCTGCCTTCGGTAACTTAATCGGCTGTTTTATCCAAAAAAGAAATTAGACTTTTCAATTAGCTGCTACGTGCAGAACTGCTGTGGAAAGTATTCTTTTGTTTTCTAAATATCCCCTGTACACCTGGAATCCAGCTGACCTACAGCAAAATGTAAAAAAAAATATATATATATATATATTTATATATAGTATAATAACATAAACTTCTTCCGAGGAATCAATGGGTTATGCAAATTAACAAGAGCGCACTAAACTCATAAAGGTAAACATCATGAAGCTGTCCGGCTCGAAATTGTTTCATAGTCAACCCCGTAAAAAAAGAAGGCGCCTTTAGTAGAGGGTTAAAAAGTGATCCGAAGAATTGCGGTTGGTTGAATGAAGGTGGCGAAAAAACTCAT
>JAODKL010000027.1:18066253-18077546 GCA_026780765.1 Petrocephalus schoutedeni | reverse complement strand
AAGGCGCCTTTAGTAGAGGGTTAAAAAGTGATCCGAAGAATTGCGGTTGGTTGAATGAAGGTGGCGAAAAAACTCATGTTTTGTGTCCAAAGCGTGTGGTTAGTCTTTGGAGGCAGGGTCTTGTAGTGCTCTGGTTTTGTGGTTTATATATATATACAGTACTAGGCGATCATTATGCTGATGAGGCGCAAGCACGTGGTGTCTGAGGCCAGTCATCGTGGTGCATTTAAAATAAATAAAGGGTGCGCATGTCTTCAGGAGTTCTCATCAAATGTCTTATCTTGCTTCTGATATCGTCATCTAAAAAGACTGACTTGCTACTACATAAAAACGTCAAAGTAAATATCGTAGTGTCCCTTAAATCTATTATTTTAAAAATGAAACTGGTCGTAGATCCTATGAGTAGCGTGTGCGTAAGCCGGCCGAAGAGACTCAAACACATGTACGAGTTTTGGGGACACTTTTTAGAATACAATAGCCCAGGTACTTTAATTAAAAAGTTATAAATAACTTGGACTTTCTGCGATCTTTTCTCATTCTGAGGCAGTTCAGTAGAAGTTAATGGATGGCAAACTGCTACTGTTTTCTGTTAATATCACAGGCAAGATACGGCAGCATAAAGTTTATAATTCTTTTGAAAAGTTTCAAGAATAATCCTCCTTAGTACGAGAACTCAGAGAAACAGCAGCCTAGAGCAGGCTAGAAGTAAGGAGAAATTAATGACTCACTTCCTTTAGACCCAGTCTGGTTTACAAGAAAAGACAAGAAATATTTCCATTTGGTCGGGTGGGTGAGCTGTAGCACAAGTGCGGCGTTATTTATGTAAAGTAACGGATGAATTCGAAAGTACAACAAAAAAGTTACAGAAAAAATATATAGAACAATTATAATTGTTGTTTGTCATTATACATTATAGTGTACAGTATTGTATATACAATATATTCCATTTGTAATATAAATTCTTAAGAAATGGTTGGCACTGATTACCGATACATTTACTATTTCAAAACAATAGACTACTAGATGAGTCCATGGGGTGGATTTTAACGAAGGAAAGCTATTATGATTATTAAGCATGACAGATCCGAAAAATATATTCATAACCTACTGTGGCGTATGAATAACAGTTGACAGTGACTCGCGCCAGTTCAAAACTAATACGGACACGCAATCTCAGTACAAACTGCTCGGGGGTGGTCCGCCGGCTTTAGAGGTGTTACGTATTTCAATGTGCGACAGAGAAAACGGAACTACAGAGCACGCATTCTGATGCCGAAAATAATGGTTACATAATGAATAAGAACTACAACATCCAACAAGCAGACCGACTACCGCGTATGTGACGTCATCACAGTGCCGCCGCTTCTGCATGTTTCAGGATTCAGGGGTATATTTTTATGAGGTATCGGACTAAGGTAAGATTGTTATAATACTGCAATATGGTGATTGTCTGCAACCAAGAATTCAGTAATATCAAACGGTGAATAGTTGTTTGTTAACAGATGTATAACATCTCTAGTCAAACAGCACTGTGCAACTGCAAGAGTGACTCGAACTATAAAAGACCGAGGAATATGAAAAACTCATATCATGCCCAACCAGTCCTGGAGCGGCGGTGACTGTAGCCTTAGTCACACAGTTTGTAAAATAAAGTAAAATGAATTCAAATTACATCCTTAAGTGTCGGAATGAACGTAATACTGCCATGAGGTGGCCTTCTGGTCATAGAGATTTTGGGGAAAATAAGTTAGGTTTGAAATGGTTACTAAAAACCATAGCGAACTCATGGAATAGTTTCTGGGCTACCGTTTATTTAGTCAACAACAATGTCAAGGATAACAGTTTACTTCTGGAGCAAACTTTGTTTTTCAAGGATTCATTGTCGAAAATCCGCCAGTTTTGTGACTCGTATATGTTTCGTTGGCAGTTCATATTCCATATTCGCCCATAATCATGCTTAATTTTTATTAGTTTTCAGACAACTTTTTAAAGTGTTTTATGTGGACACTGCTGGAAAGTTTAATAATGGACATTTCAAATCTGAATTTTCAGGTAATGATTTACTTCGAGCAGGTGCTGGGATGATTGAAATGTGTATAGATTGGAAACTTGTCTTGTTTTTTCCCCTTAGGGTTTAAATAAAAGTAGATTATTGAGGGGCCATTATTTCTAAGGAGATATTTAGTAAGGCAATGTGCTATGTGTCGAATGGGATTGTTTTAAAGGTTAGCTTGTTGCTGTTATGGTTAGATGAAGCTGATAAATTATGAAACAAATGTGTTTAACACATATAATTTAGAATCCCTTTTAGCTCAATCATATAATTGTCAGTCTTCAAGGAAGTGATATTTCCAGATAAGCCAGTACCAGATGTTTTCGCTTCTGTGCTAGGTACTTATTGGTTGATGACACATCTTTTAATGCAAACTGGCATCTGTAGAAAGAAAAATTAAGAGTTAAAGCTCCATTAAAATACGTAATTATAGAGGAAAATGCACTAAGTAGATACTGCACCCCTATTCTGTTCAATCAAGTTAAGTGCTGTTTTTAAGCCTTTGCATGTTGAAGTAATCAGCTTGTCACATGAGCTCATTTTATGAATATGGTGACCATCTGCCTTCTCAATCCAAACTGAAAATTTTGCCCAGAGAATGTGCGATTACAGGCAGTTATTAGATTTTATGTTCAGTGTTTTATTGAGTGCCATCCCGCATTCGCAAAACTTCCCCTTTTAAGTTCATGAAAAGGGAATTGGGACACTTGCATTTCAGTACTTTGAAGTATCAAAGGATATGTTTGATCTCAGCCATGAACCAAGGCTGGGAGAAGGAGTCACAGAGCTGCAGGGACTGAGTGTCCCAATTATTGTTTGTTGTACAAAAACGGGGTACTTATCTATGTGAGGTGATTTGGTAATCAGATAAGTGGCATACCGTAGGAAGGCAGTGGTTTCCAGTTCAGCAGAGCTAACAGCTGTGCAACAGGTAATGTTGTTCAAATACAGACAGTGGAGCGTAACCGAAAAAGTAACTTCATTTACAAATGTAAATGTTTCTGTAGAGGTCAGTGGTGTGCATTTGACTGCTTTTATTTGGGCAGGTGGTACAGCATCCTGTTCTTATTTCCTGAAATTGGGTACTTGTGAAACAGAATGTCTATATGATTTGAAATATAAGGTGTCTCATTGAACATAACATAGATGTGTGTCTGTGTTCAGATATTTGTTGCCTGTCATTTGAGCGATTTATCATTGGCCTTATGATAATCAAAATGTTATTGAAATTAGATGGATGAATTAATGGATATAATTTACTGCAACTAGTAAAAAAAAAACTACTAGATATGTGTATATATTTAGACAGTGTTTGGTTCCAGATGCTATTAATGTTTGTATCATAGTTTGCATCATATGATTCTGTTGACCTTTTGTTGAAAAAAAAAATTAGACAGGCACGCATTAGGATCTGAATATAGTGGTTATCTAAAGGACATTGTAATACAATGCTGAGTTAGTGTCAGTGTCAAGACTTATGCAAGTGGCAGCTTTTGGAAAATTGAATACAATATACCCTTTGTTATGTGGGTCATGCACATTGTGACATTAAGAAAACATAGTTCTTAGTCATTCTGTTTCAGAATTCAGGCTAGACTATAATAGACTGTCAAGGCCTGTTCAGAAAGAATCATTCAAGAAGGGATGAACCTGGTTTTTACAATGGTTCACTTTTGCTTCCCACGTTCTAATAAGAACTCTACAAGGGGTCAGGAATAGGGGGGTTAGAATGTATACACCGTATACAGAATACTGACTTGAATATTCAGCTTACTACTAGTAGTGTGGTGTGTAATTAACAAAAGAATACGTATAAAGTAAAATGGTTGATAAATGTACAATAACAAATAGTTTTTTCATAGAGGGCTATCCTCTGCCAGTGGTACCCTAAAATGAATGGCAATTGTCATGATAAAAAAAACATAAAAATACTTATTGCGTCAAAAACACCAAATATGACCTTGTTAAGAATTTTAATGAGGTGTGTTTTCTGTATTTAAAATATATATGCATCTTAGAGTCCCTGTGTGTAAAATTTGTTTAATTGGGGTTCTCAAAAAATAAAAATATTTATTTAATTTAGGGCCTGGATGCAATATGCTGGATACTTAAATAAAACCAACCAAAGCCTGCAATTTGAAATAGTTTTTCCTGGATTTTGGCAAAGAAAGTCACTGAAGTCCGGCGCTATATATTTCAAAAACTGGACAGATTTATGGAAATAAAGCAATAATTTTCTCCTTTTGAAATGGGGGGGGGGTGGTGCTTTGTGTCCAAGTGTTATGCAGTGCTTGGTGAGGCGGTTTACCTAAATGGCTTGTTCAGTAAGAAGCTGGACTCGGCACACATTAAATACGTCAGAATCACCCACCCATGCTGGTTCATAAAACAAGATCAGATTTAGTGATGCAAGGTGCCTTCTCTCTGTCACAATATTCCACGGAAGGCATTGTCCAAATGCTGACTCTGATATGCATCTGCTTTTGTATAGAGCAAATATAATTATGAGTATGTACTAATTATTATCATCAATAGTACTAATGCAAATGTTGCAGGTGTCTTTTTTTTTATAGAAATATAAATTTTGTGTGGTGGTCACTTTTGGTTTGTGTGTGACAGATGAGCACCAATGCGTCCAGTCCCGTGTCAGGCAGTGCCGCCTCGAGTGCAGCAAGGGCTTCTGGGAAAGCCATAAGCTTCATTCCTGAGCTGCAGAGCATGATGTAAGTACCAACTCATTTTCAAGAGCCGTCTCTCCCTTTCATGTGTCTGTATATATATTTATATACATCTATAATATTTATAAAACAGTCTGGGCACTGTAGCTGGATGCCTTAAAGTGTAGTTCGACATCGAAAGTTTATTGCACATAAATGAAATTATAGGAAACCTTTTTGAATGTTTTCATTTACGGGTTCCACATGTCTTTCCAAACACGTATGTTAAAAAAATGCGGGCGCCACCTCTACAGATTATGCAAGAATACATGCGACTGGCCCCCGCCCCACCCCAACACTCTCGCCAGACTCTCTCGTATTAGTGTTTACAGTGGTGTCAGACGTGATTGCTGAGATCGGGGGAGGATTGGGGGGGGGTGGGGTTCAAGGCCGGTGGTCGTCTCTTACCAGGAGGCAGATTTGGCCACATCAGAACCGGAGGCAGAGGGTTGTGTGGGTGGGTGTCACGCACGAGACTGAGTGCCATATGCTCTCAGGATATTTCAGACTCTGGCGCTTCAAAGTCCTTCAGGAATACATGATCTAAGGTCTTGGCTGTGAGCGAGGCCAGGAAGATAACAAAGTGCAAGGCGCCACTGTACCTCCAAAAAGCCCAGTCAAAGCGAATAGGGGAAAGGGGCGGAGCTTCAGCTCTTAATTAGTTGATGTGCTATTTGGACATATAAGTGCAGACCTACTGCAGTTTTTGTTATCGCTTTAGCACAGATGATTCATGGAAGGAAGGATGTCTTAAGAATCTTAACATAGTTAAGATAGTATAATATCTATTAAAGATAGATATAGGTTTTTCAAATATTTTTCTAATTAAATGCAGACATCATTGAAATAAATTCCTTAAAATCCATATTTTTCCCTTATTGTACCATAATTTTGAGTTGTGTATATATTTTCAGCAAGCGATTATGTAACAAAGTGCACAAGTACTTTTTTGTATTATCCCTACAAACTTCGCTTTGTTGAAACGAAAAGTACATAAACGTAGGACTATGGAATGAGGTTCATTTTACAGTCCTGTATTTTGCAAGACACTTAATTATAGCTTTATGCGAGGAACATTTTGATGGACTCTTAGAGCCTTCCAATTTAAGAGATTAGTTTCCATCCTTGGCAGGCTTCGTCTAGCTCAAAATGATACAAAGAAATCCTATTCCGCACTTCATCTCAAAGGCCGCACAAATCTTCACGGCTCCGAATTTGCCTATAATTTATCGTAAGTGTGTAATTATTGTTTTTCATTAGCTTGTTTGCGACATGTACAGCGATGGGAGAGGCGCCTTCGATCCGCGCGCTCGCCAAGCGTAGCCGTAATTTGTGGCGCGAAAACCTGGCGGACCCATTCCGGCGCTTGACGTTTAAAAAAAAAAAAAAAAGGGGTATCACTACAGAAAGTCTGCAGGAAACGGCCACAGTTAAGGGAGAATGAAAGAACAGCGGTGACATTTTTTTATGAGGTAAAAAAAAAAAACGGTTTTTGGAGTATGTGTTTTTGATGATGTCTGCTTTCAGCATGGTAGCTCTGCCAGGAAAACCGAGGAGGAAAATGTAAAGACAATTTCCTCCCTCTCTTATTGCCATGACTGTCTGCCGCCATCTGCCTTCACGGAGGTCCTTAATTGAGATCACTTGTACTTATAAATAGCAGGAAACTTTGTGGCTCACAAGGGGGGTTGCAGGGGGAATGGAACTGTGGCACATGCCCCTGAAATGAAAACAACCAAAAATGCTACCGTTTCTCTTTTTAACGTCTAATTGTCTCCCTGCGTTTTCGGAAGGCGGTGAGGTAGCAGCCCCGTCTGTATCATGGTATGCTGAACTGGCTGCGTTTCGCGAGTCGAGATTGTGTTTTCTGCGTCTTTAGTGCTCCAGAGTATTTATTTGTGTTGGTGTGAAGAATCATCTTCCTCCAAGTAACAGCACAGTCAGAATTATCTAACACGTGATGCCACAGGTCTGGGTCAAGCGGTATGGAGTCAGAACTACAAATTTTTGAAGATAAATTTGAATTAAATAACCAAAGCTTGAAAGGGGTTAGCATGCAGCTGTTAGCCTGCAGGGAGGTGCCATTGATTTGCTTTTGCTGGGTATCTTTTCTAGGTGCTTATGGTGTAACGGGGGGGGGGGGATTTTTGATGCGCGGGTCCACCAGAGTAGTGCCAAAGCGACGTGCAGACGATCCGTTTGTTTAAGTACAGGTTCTACTTTTGAATCGGCTCTCAAAATCTGATATGGAATATTCAAATATGCCCTGAAAAGTGCTTGTTTTGGAATAGGAAGCCTTGGACTCCACACATAAGGTGCTAAAGATAATACAGGCAGTCCAAGGAGTCCAACAATATGCTTTATGCTGTTCCTTCCTCAGTGAAGTCGACTAGCCCACCTTCTCTCCCTTATGCTGCCCGACCAATTGAAAAATATTTATAGTACATCTGTAGGACAGGGAACTCTGTAGATGTAAAGACTGTCAAGTATTATTTATGAGCTGAGTTAAAGTAATATCAGGTTTATGGAGGGATAAATTTGCCAGTTTCATTTTACCTTTGCTCTTGCAGTCATTTTTCCTCTTGCAAAAGACGGAAATACTTGCTGAAAGAGACTCCAGACTGACAGGTTTCTGTAGTTCGGTCCCCTCAGTATGTTAAAATGTTTAATTCCTATCGAGTGTGTGCAAACGATCCCCCCAAAAAATAAAAATGAGTAGCGATAGAGAGAACTGAATTTGCTCTTCTCTTCAATCTGGGCAATGACTGTCTAGTTATTGAACTGCATAAAGAATATACAAAAGAATTAGCTCATAAATCGATGCTAAGCAGTCAGTGTTTTGTTACAATGCACATATACTGTGATAAGAAATAGACGTCATCCGAAATGCATGGGATTATGTGGCAGGGATTTTCTTCTTGTTTTCTTTTGTTTTTTTACTGCTGATTACTATGGATCTCTCTAGCGCACATGTGGTAGAAGCGGGCGATGCCTTTCAGACACTTTGGTAGCGCTTGGAGTCCTTCACAAACACGTGGCTTTAAATTGCAGTTTACTTTTGCGATTGGAAGCCGAACTCCAGGCTCCATCTTGGCTGTGGTTACTTGGGGTCTGAATTCAGTAATATTCTGAGGCATTCCTGTGGGTGTGTGTCTGCACAGTAACATAATTAATTCTGCAATGTACTTAACATTGCTTTTTTAAAATTATCTTCTGTGCAAAGTGTTGACCAATTCTCGGCATCCACAGTTTTTTTTTTTTTTTATATTTCAGACATAATTTGGTGGATGGATTAATAGACTTGGGGATATTTATTTGTGGCTTAGTGTAAGTGGTTTGGTATGTGGGAGGCCACAGTTTTCACACAAGGGGGCTTTTTGGGTTTGGGGGAGAGAGTACTCTCATTTTCTCATTGAGAATAACGGTGTGGGAGCTTATAAAGTGTCAGCCTGACTGCAGTAAGGGTAAAATTGCGTAAAATTGATTTAGGCTTTAAGGCGTGAAGGAGTGCCATAGCAGGGCAGGACTATGAACAATTCTGAATGAAATGGGGGTGGGGGTGTCCTGTTTATTGGTGCATTATGTGGGTTGTAAAGTCATGACTTAAGACTAAAGGATGGAGTACCAATCACTGGGAATTACTGGCCATGCAAGTAAAATGGTTATTGAAAAGGAATTTAGGAGAACAGCATGTAATTAAAGTGAGAAACAGGTAAAACATCCTTCTTTGCAGTAAACTGTGTATGTATATGTTTTATATATACAGTATTGTCTGATATTGATTTTCTGTTTAAAAAAACAGACAGGATTTCTTATCCTAATGCTGGCAAATGTTATTTAATATTTCCCATAAAGATGTCAATTTATTCCTATAATTTGGTATTTCGCAAGGGGCACAAGTGCTAGGCCATTTAAAATTGGCGCGAGCTGGCATAAATCAGGAAACCATGCCAATATCATAACCATTGTGCATCTCCAGTCGCATGTTATCCGTTTTTATGGATAATAAAACACTGAGTTCTCGCACTTCTCCAGCTTCCATTTTATTTGCGATAGTAACAGGGTTGCATTCTATGTTTGAAATGTATTTCTGGATCCTCTGATAAAAACCACTCAAACTCACATAAGAGTTTTATGCCGATCACCCTGGGTCATAGGGTTACCCTCATGGAGTCCAGAGAAGTGCAGTTAGGCTAGCTGGTGCCTCTAAATTTCTTTTCCTTAGTACGTCCTTGTCTGTGTGTATGTTTGTGCCCTGTGATGAACTGTCATCCCATCTAGGGTGTGCCCCAGCCTTGTGCGCTGTGCTACCTTGGACAGGCTCCAGGCACCCCCACGGACACTGACTAGGATGGGTGGGTGGATGGACATTTCAAATTTTTTATTTGAAAGCCTGGTGCCTGGGGTAGGATGAGATTACAGAGCATTGTTGCCAGTTGAATGTCACAGTAGTGTTTTTTGGCATGCTAGCTAAGGATCTGGACATGCCATCAGCTGATTTCAAGCCTCAAATGATCAAATTGTGCACAGGGAATGAAGGTAGCTACTCGCACCAGGCATCAAATCAGACATCCGGATGTTACGCATAAGCTGATAAAAGGATGTAGTGCGTTTCCGTCGCTCGAGGCAAATGCTGCAGAATACCGTGATGCTTGATAACGTGTTTTTAATTTTTTGCTTGGCTGCTGACAGGAGCTGAGGTGGAATCTGTGCATTCCTCTAATCTTTGCAGATAAAAGGGGCAGTGTCATTGTTTTGCTAAGCATGAATTAATATCATCACATATATGGTTGCATGCGTGCGTAATTGGCTTGCGTATTTCATTTAATATTTAGCAGAAATTTAGCTGTTCTGTTAGTTTTCATTATGCTGAAATATGGCAACAGGTAGCACATTGGTGGTGATTTGTTGTTCCGTGTCTTTAAGAAGGGCAGTTACGCACGCAGTTTAGTTGAAAATGATGGGCTTGTAAACTACTGAACTGAATAAGTATGCAATGTGCTTATTTCTGAATATATAATTAATGCTATAATTTTTTTTTTTTGGTTATAATCAGCAGCACTACAAAAAGTAAAAAGTGTCAATGCCCATAAAATCTTGCCCTTCTTGGATATTAGAAAGATATTAGATTGTGTGGGAGGTCTATTGGCATGAAAGTCTACTTTTCAGCATCTTTTTTTTGTTTTTTTTTGGACTTGTGGTACGGTCCCGAATTTGAAACCCTTCATTAGCCATATTCCCCCTCACTAGGGGGTTTAAATATACTTGCATAAACGACATTTTATAAAGAATTTGTGTCGTCAGTAATTACAGGGCAATTATGGTAATGCGTTTCATTGTATGTGCGGCCTTGGTATGCTTGGCTCTGAGTCGTATGCCATTCGCAGCTGGGTGTTTTTTGCGCGACGTAGCCCTTCCATTTCTGGCTTATTTGGCAAGTATGCTAATGAGGGAAGCCAGTAGGTTGGTGGTGTTGAACTTGAAGTGTAACCAGAACTTATATCATAGCATTATATATTGGGAACAAAGAGCAAACAGCTCTACATTGGATCACTAAAGAATATATTATACATTATATATTTCTTCTTTCTGTTTTTGAAATGTTTAACTGCGTCAAGTAATGTTACAAAATGGGTTATATTTTTACCTGTCTGTCTGTATATATTTTCTTAATTTATTTAATTAATATAAGCATTCAACAATTAATCAATTTATTATATTTATAATATTATATTTGATATATATATATATATATATATATATATATATATAATATGTAAATCCAGTTTATATGGTTCCTGTCTCAATTTGAGAGTTTATTAACTGAACCTTGTTCTAGCCATGGATTTAAATTGGATTGAAATTAAGCATTCAAGTTCCTATCTATCTACCAAAATAGATATCTTTTGAGATATGTATGTGTGTGTATGTATATATATATATATATATATATATATATATATATATATACACACAGTCACGCAGTTTACTTTATTAAAAAGTTGATTAAGAGCCAATGTCAATTTACAGTAATTGTTCCATCAGGTCATTTTGAAATGCAGCGCTGAGGGGTTTATCTTCTTGGTATATTCCCAGTTGACACTACTGTCTTTACAGCCACATAGCTACACTGGCTGGCCAAAAAAAAATAAAAACTCACCATTCGAATTTAAATTCGGCAAGTGCTTAGGAGCCATGGATTGGATCGTTATTACAGCTCAGCAACATTAAACAGCGATAAAGTGACGTCAGCTGAGTACCTGAATCTACGGAATGGCCAGGTTATCCCACCCATGGATTTTTCCTTCCCTAATGGCATGGGCATATTACAGGGTGGGAATGCCAAGAATCATTGGGCTCCAATTGTGAAAGAGTGGCTCAGGGAGCATGAGGAAGCATTTTCACACATGAATTGACCACCACAGGGTCTTGACCTTAACTTAACTCCACTGACAGTCTTTGGGATGTGCTGAAGAAGACTTTACAGAGTGGTACAGCAACTCACCCATCATCAGTACAAGAC
>JAODKL010000027.1:18050316-18066153 GCA_026780765.1 Petrocephalus schoutedeni | reverse complement strand
CCACTGACAGTCTTTGGGATGTGCTGAAGAAGACTTTACAGAGTGGTACAGCAACTCACCCATCATCAGTACAAGACCTCATTGAGAAATTATTGCAAATCTGGATGGGAAAAAATTTGAGATATTGTACGAGCACGTGGAAACCAGTTCCATGATGAATATGCACCATAATCAAAGCTAAAGGCGGTCGAACGAAATATTAACATGTCCAGCTTTTTTTTTATTTTTTTTTTTTGGGCCAGGCAGTGTATGTAACTATAGCATTTTTGAGCCTTTTCTTATTTTTAAAAGGCCCCCTGAATGTTTTTGTAGAGTTCGGTTGAGAGTCAGATTGGAAACAAACAGCAATAATGAGCTGGCTCTCGGACTCTCTGGTTAACCAGACTGTAATTTGGGGCCCAAGAGGAACGTCTCATCACCATTGAGTATTTGTTTACCAGAAAGTTAAACTCCACTGTTTCTGCTGAGGCTGCATGGTACGAGGAGGAGCCTGCTTTAACCCGTAAGTGTCTCCTACGAGATGCTAAAGCTGATGTTTAGCAAAGTACACATGTTCATTTATTTGTCCTGCGTATCCACGTCTTTGCCTGTGTTTCGGCGGGATTAAGTTTAGCATGTTTTATCATATTTCACATATGTGCCTTTGCACAGCTTAAGCTGTATTTTTCTGTCTTTCGTCTCAGTGTCTCAATATGTCACTTTTGAATGTCTCAAATATTTGTATTCTGTTTATTACAGTTTCTTCCCACTACAACCAATGAAACTGAAAATCCATCTGGTGTGTGACTGACGCAAATAGTTGAAGATGACATTAAAGATATTTTGACTTGACATTGACTATATAAGGCTTTCCCATGAAAATTGTCCTTGCTTTTTAAATTTGTTTGAATGACCAAACATTAAATTGTTCATTGGTAAAACTGAATATATAGACACATAGACATTTTCT
Source organism: Petrocephalus schoutedeni (assembly GCA_026780765.1). Lineage (NCBI taxonomy): Eukaryota > Metazoa > Chordata > Actinopteri > Osteoglossiformes > Mormyridae > Petrocephalus > Petrocephalus schoutedeni. Next base: position 18,065,204 of record JAODKL010000027.1, on the reverse strand, counting down.
TTTATTGTTTTATATATTAGCGGTGAAATATGATTCCAGTTTATCATTAGCAATGTGCTGCAATATTTTGGGCCTCAGCCATGACATTTTTGCACGAAATAGAGATCTGATGTATAAAGATCTTTAGCATTTGACCAGATTCTGACCTATTCTTTGGAAAAAGAAATAATGGCAGCCACAATTTGATTTTCATGAACAAAACATTACGGTTTTGTCCTTTTTAAAACCAGTATGTAGACTGTCATTTATGAGTCTCCTCCTTAATGCAAAAAAGGAAATAATTACTGCCAAGTCATCATAAGTATACCACGCATTGGGTATTGTATAAACGTATCTGTCCTTACAGAAAGTACTTTGTGTCAACACTCCTTAACAAAGCAAAGACTTTGGGAACACCTGGATGCCTATTTTGACACTGCTTGCCTGGCTGTTTCTTCCTCCTTGATCATTTAACATTCTCCCATTTGTCATAAAATCATGTTTATTAATAAGGGCTGTAGCAAAGTTTGAGGAGACTACAGAGGAAGCCTGACTCGTAGTGTTTAGTAGTTGTCAGCAAAAGTCTCTGTGCGTACGCACGGGATCTCTCGCTGCAGACAAAGCACCGTCTATTCATTTCACGAAAGCTATTCTTCTCTGTGAACTGCAGTTTTTGAGTTATTTACAAATGTGTACGAAAAAAAGCACATGACACAAAGAATCCTTGGTTTCATTTAGTTTCTCAATGGTATTTTTCCCCCTCCACTGCTTTTTCACTAGAGGGACAAAAGTTAAAATCAAATAAGAAAAGTTTAATAGATACTGCTCGTTCCTTTGGGAGGCCTCCTATTAATTTTGCGACAGTTTTGTTTTCCCGCGAGGGGAACCAGCAGATTAAGCAGTCCCACCGCAACCCTAAAAGACTCTTAAAGTTAGAGACGATGGAGAGAAACGACGACTGAAGGGTTTTAGCAGCTGCAACTGTGCTGTCATTTTGTTAATTGGAGCAAGCCTGTAAGCAGTGTGTTTCTAGTGGCTGAAACAATTCTGTTTGTTTGTTTGTTTTTGTCACAAAGGCTGTCAACCTCTGCCCTGAACAGTTGTGAGGGACAGTGGGAAACAGTGACATTAGACAAGTCTTATTTCCCCTGGGCAGTGTTCTAAACCAGTGTATTTTCAGCAACATTGTTACCCCTTACTTTTTAATCTTATCGAATGTTGACTTATTTGACAGTAGCCTACGCAATCCGGCATATTAATGTTTTTTGCCTTGAATTCAGTTTTTTCAGTTTTTTTCAGTTCAATTTCAAAGTTTGTGTTAAGGTTGATGTCTTTTAATTGTATTCTAGTGAAACTGTTTGAGGTTAAGACAAATGATCCCTTTCCCCCAGGAGGCTACTTTTATCACTGGGGTGATAACAAGATCTAGGATTACTTGGCTGGCTTGTTATTCCAAAGCGCCGTGTTTGCGCTAAGAGGCTCGGTGGGACGAACCCACACTTGAGCCCTAATCACAGTGTTGTGTAAAACGCCCCCCCCCCCCACCACCCCATCGTCGACTCTGATAAATGTTCTTGCTTGCTGTGTGGGCCTGCGCAGCGGATGCTGTTATTTTAAGGATATCTCACAGGTGTCAGAATTGTGATTCGGGCCCACCTGATGACAAATTCGTATTACTGTCTTTATCTGCAGCATTAGTCTGTTAGCATGAAAAATGATAAGACTAGCTCACCTCCTTCCTCTGCCTGATGGTCACGACAAACTCTCACCCCTACTGCTGTGGTCTTTTCTCTTTCTATACTTGTACGGTGCCCAGAAATTGCCTGGTTCTTTTTTTTTTATGCAGAGTCATCATTGCGGTCAGGTTACCATGAAAGGCTTAGAAGGCTTGCCTTGTCTTAACGACAGTGCATTTTCTTTTGTCTTAGCTATACACGCAATAGTGTTGGTTATCGTGGTTAGTGAGTCACACCTCTTCAGGTTCCATTTGTGCAAGGTGACCACATAGCGTGGTAATCCGTGGGTATCCCAACACTAAGACCACTTGTTCACGTCCTCTCTTTACTTCACAGATGATTCTAAGCTAGGCCTAAGGGATTGCTTTCATTTCTGTGTGGCAGCAATTAACGTTAAAGTTATGTGCGGGATACAGTTGGACGCAATATCAACAGATAGAAATGATGCTTCCATTATTACAGTAATGGCTTTTAATTTCGAAATGTATTAGGTTTTGTAATATAAGTCCTGGCCATTACGGCCCTATCAGGTCTGGCCTCCTAATCATCTACTATATCTTTCTGGTGAACTCTCTCCTGCCCATTTCACCACCTTAGCTACTGTGTGGTGAGCATACTGGTGCAGAATGGCTGGCATCGCATCATCCAGCTGGCTACTACACAGTGGTGTGGTTAAAGTGGCTCCCCATTGCGTCTGTAAAGCGCTTTGGGTGCCTTGAGAAGCACTGTAGTAATGTAACATTCATTCATTCAGTCATTCATTCATTCATTAATTTATAAAAATGCCAAATTAAGGTCGCAATAATCAAAATTCACATGATACCCATGATGGCCAGTGACTTTTTTTCTGTCAGCTGTTTGTTGACTTTGCCCTTCGGTCCTTCACATTAAGGTGAACGAGGATTTGGGAAAAGTCTGAGACAGACAAATTCGAACCACATTCAGTGTTATGTTTGTTTTGCAATGGTCATGGTTTTCTCTTTAATCCCAAAGAGCCCATTGTTTGATGTGTAACATTGTACTCTTTATCTCAGAAAGAAAGGTGTGTTTATCTTTATGCAAATTCGAAAAAGAGCACATTTTACTTGCAAACATGCCAGGATGAACAACGTTTGGCAAAATCTGTCAGTGAGCACCATTTCACTACTGTTATGCAAAATATATCTTAAATACCTTCATTTTTAATGCACTTTAATAAACTTTAATTCATCATTTTATTTTTATAAACTGATATCTATGAAACAACATTGAAATACTAGCAATTTACATTGCAGTAGGGCTATTTCTGGTGGCAAATATTGTTCCTTATGTTTTTACCTTCTGGTGAAGCTAATAGTTCCTGTGTGTGTGTGTGTGTGTTTTCGTTCGTGTACGTTAGTGTAGAATTATAAATATTTTCTGGACCGCGCCTCAAACTCTCGAATTTTCAGCATTCCTGTGTAGGTTAAATCAATAAGGCTGAAATATTTGGCCTGCTTCTCCTCTCGGCAGAACAGGTAGTGCCTTGTTTAGTGCTTGGATTGGTCCTTATAGAGAGCCAAAGAAGCAAAGCTGGACTCTCCCCCAATTCTAGATGTTTTTACCCAAAAATTCCAGAAGCGCCTGACAATTGCGAGGCGCTCGCTTCGATCGCCTGCGTGTAAACCTCGCGCATAGTTTGCGTTTGCTCTTCCAGCCCCAGGCGTTTCTGTATCTTAACTTGGGTTTAATTGGCATACAGTAATTGCCTATTTTTGACCTTCTGGGTGAAAAGGAAATTCAGATTTAAAGTGACACAAAAGGGTTTTCACAAGTACGGTTTTAGCCTGTTCTGATGCGTAGCTTTTCACCGAAGGCTGAGACACGAGATTCTAATTTTAAGGGGTGAGGTTTTTCTTGATGACAAAAATAATTAACTTCCAGTCAGTCAGATATTAAGTCTTGTGCAGAACCTGGAACTTTCCGTTAGACCTTGAGTAATACTTAAAATATACTTTTATTTATAACTTGCCCTCTTATTTAATTTTTTATTATTATTTTTTTTAATTGGTCTTGCAAACTTGACTGTAAATTGATAAGGTATATTGGTTGGATGGGAGCAGCTGTGTCTAAGGGATGTGAAACAAGAGAATCCGATATATTCTACGCCAAACAAAAAGTGACCATTTTAAATCCTAAAGCCACCTCTTAAAAATGTGCCGTGGAGTGTGTCAGTGTGAGCTATATTTGGTCTTGCGCGTTCAAGGCAGCACACCAACCTGTGTGCCATTTTACCCTGATATGATCTGAAGTAGCCTTTAGGCCGGGTGAAAGACTCCACTGACACTGAGTGTGCGTGTGCGTGCGTGCGTGTGTGTGTAGTGCTCAGAATAAAGGCGTAATACAGATGAGCTTTGTTAGCATGCGACGTGCTAAAGGAAGCCTGGGCATCGGCTAGCCTTTTGATTTACATGCGGCCGTTCGTTAATTGTTGGTGACTTTCTCTTTGTTGCATGTGACTGCTGGATTTTTTATTTTAAACATTCTTTGCAATTTCGAGGGATTTACTGGTGTTTTGTTGGTGGGGTTTCCACGTTACAGGACTTCTGTTTCTTCGCAATAGATTGCTATTTATTGTTTCCCAGTTGTTCAGTGTTTTGTTTGGCAGGATATGGCCCTTGACAGAAGTGGTAGATTATTTTAAGAAGCGCCTTCCAGATTCACTCGAGACATTGGTGCCTCTGGTTCTGTCAAAGAACACATGCATGTTGTGTTTTTTTTTTTTTTTTTAAAGAGGTGGCAGATCTATAATACACTAATAATAGCTTCTTTTGTTATTCCTTTATAAATCAGTGTAAGGTATATTATTTTTCCTCTCCCATTAGTATCCAAAATGGATTATTGAATGCCAATAAATATGTAAAATGTGTTTCTGAACCTGAAAAGAAACAACGTAGACAACGATGTATTCGTTTTTATTTACTTTCAGGCTAGGCTGCTTTTAGGTTTTGCGTTTAAGGAAAGCAGAGAGGCTTGGGGTGATGAGAACCTATTATTTACAGCATTTCTCATAAAGAATATTTCCAATGCAAACTGTTATCAGAGGGTGTTGCACTATAATAAGTATATAATGAGCGTAGTCTAAAAATGAAGTTTCCGATTGGCTTAAATTGCATCAGCTCTTAAATATATGTGAACTGTGCCCCTTAGATTTGTTGAGAAAGAGCTTTACTTATGAGAACAGCGTCGCTGCTTCACATGAAATGAGCCTTAAAGGAACATTCTATTCCACTCTACAATATCCCCAAAGGTTTTTTTGTGAATGACTTCTGTTATTGTCTGGAGGCTGGGGCATGAGCTGTGTGTGATGCATTACGATCACCGACTCTCAGGATCCGCAGAAGCAAGTGGTGATATACTGTTAGAATCTGTATCGAAAGTATTGGTGCAATAAATCGGATGTTGAGAATTATAGATAGAAGTTCCTATTTCTAACCCCACTAATGACACCCTACTTACTTTGTTTAGAGGAGAATAAACTAGGAAGAAGAATGCTGACATCTATTTCACATATGTCTCATTTTTAAAAAGGTTTTCCTTCTACTTGCATGATCTACTTGCAGACTCGCATGGAAAGGATGTGTTTAATTCAGTTCCTTATGCATTGTACTCTTAACGAAACTTGCACGTGTAAATTTGTATCATTTTGTATGTTTTAAAGACTTTTAATATGTTAAATATGTTTTCCCAGCCAAGTCAGTTATGCAGGAGGACTAATTTTTAAATACTTGCTAGAAATAGATGTTTTAATATTCTGTTATTACTTCACTATTTGTGTCATAAATTCTCTTTGAGGCTATGCTCATCAGAAAAATCACTCTCGTGAGAAAGCTGAATATCTGCTGTTGTAACTACTTAATAAAATGTACATCAACCAAGGTTTTTAAAAAGTGTGTTTTTTGAAATCTTGGCTTAAGCTAGCAGATGTTACAACTGTCCTGAAGGATCAAACTTGGATGGATTTCAAGTCGTTTGGATATGTGCCTCTATTCTGGGGTAGTTGTCCTAGGTAATAAACCAGGACTGGTCAGCCAGGGGCAGGATATGAGGCGTGAGCCACCTGAAAACCTGAGAGACGTAACATTGCAGCAGCTCTGGCAGTCTCTCGTTGCCAATTGTCAACAGGCCTGATTTTCCGTTTTATTGCGTTCTGCTTGGTTAACCTCTGGCCCGGCCCCTAATAACGTGGAGGCCTTGAAGGACGCGGCACGTTCTCCTCAACCTGGGCGCACAGGTTAGCTTCCCTTTATTAATGTTGTTTTCCTTTTACGGAGTGGAGTTGTGATAGCAAATTAAAGGAATTAACCCGCGTGGCTCGACCACACTTCAGACCACCGGCGTTACAAATTAGTAGCACGTGGACTTCAGTGAAAGAACAAGTTTGTAATTGATTAGCGATGGTTTAGGGTTCTAGGGAGCGTTTGTGGGACATCTGTATCCCGCTTGCAGGATTGCAGATGTTATGAACGATTTGAGTTCCCCAAGGCAGAAGCATCTTAAGATTAATTTAGCTACTCTTACACTGCCGGGAACATTAAAGGCATAAAGGGTATCATATTAATGGCAAAAAACACCATATTTTGATACTGAACAGGAAAGTGTTTTTGAAGTGATTCATAGTTGACAACTTCAAAATGCTGAACATGGCAGTTTTCAGAATATTTTTTGGAAAAGAAATTACATAGACTTGATGTAAATTACAGGGCTCATCGTTGTGACTAATATTGACGGTTAGACAGTTGGATGCAGAAATGTGTGTTAATTATTTAATGATCACATTCCATAGCAGAGAATGAAAGGCTTAAGGTCATAAACATCTAAACAATCTCAAATATTATGCTCTTGTTTTTTAAATTAACCAAGGTAATTTCAGTTTTTCTTGTATCGGAATTATTTGCATTTCACTAAGTACCTATTTTTAAATTAAAGAACATACACAGTCTGCATTAAAGCTTCAATGATTACTGGGGACAGGATTTCTCAGCTACATTGTGGCTTCAGGATTTCAGTCAACATTTGGCAAGGACAACTATGACAAGAAAAGGAGCAGCCAATTAAAAAGTAGAAGCAAAGTGGCAACCGTATGTTTTTACCTACGTCGGCGTACTTGCAGTGCAGCATAGGGAAAGACTCCTTAACGATGAAGGACACCATTGAACGAATGCTGTAAGTCCAATCGTGGTTTTTTTTAAAGGGTCCCCTGCACATTAATGATTTTGCATGTTGCAAAAGGAGCTTGGCGTATGTATGGAATAGGAGTTTCCAGTAAAGTCGAGAGAGTCTGAGCGCCTTATTTTGTGGCACACTGGGAGTCTAGGGAACGTGCCACACTCTGCGCTGATCGTATATTTCGCACTCTTCGACATTTCAGTGCTCTTACTTGTTGCTAATTTTGCTTTTTAATTTTCTGCCGCCATCAAAAATGTTTTTTGATCCAGTGTTTTATTACTCAGATGCATAATGCCTGTTTTTGCATTTTAGATAAATATCGTGTTCCTGTTTAAAAGATGTGGTCTGTGAGATTTTCTCGACGTGTGAAAAGAGCTCTTTGCAGATGTACCTATCAGAGTGGAAATCTAAAATAAACCCGCTTGAAGCAGCTTCCTGATTTTAGAGGTGCAGAGCATGTGTGTTTAAGCTGAAAGTTCAGAATTAAGTGTCCAGTACTACAGCCGGGCATGTAAATACTGTAACACTAAATAAAAAATCAGTCTTAAGACTTTTACCAGACTCTAACTTACAGATCCAACAGGAAAAATCAAGCAATTCTTACATTCCTTATATAAGAAACTTCTCCCCCAGCACATCTTGTTTCAATGTAAATTCATGGATTGAAATGGAGCAAATGTTTATTCTTGCAAAATCTCTTGCTCACTTTTCATCATTCTACAAATGTGGGTTTAAGTTGAACAAACATGTCATCTTCTGGATACGGCTGCGAGCGTAAACACATCGGATTGTAACGTTTTTGAATTGCCTTTTTGTTTTTTTTCCCCACAAAACGTTATGCCCTGTAATTTTAAACAGTAAAAATTCAAGGGCTGCTAAAAGTCTCCTCACAATTTTTAAGCTTACACTCAAATGAATCATATTGCACTTTGAAATAAAAAAGCTGTAAAGAGGACTTACCCCAGTAAAAGTTCTGTTGACATGGTGCCACTGAACTGAAAAGGCTGTTTGATGCCATAGTCACTTTTTGTGGTTCTTTAAAATGTTCTTGTCCCTTTGATTTTGATAACCCTTGAAGTTCTAAACTGTGAAGACAGACCATATTAGTGACAGGGAGTTTAAAAGGCATTCACACATCACAGCCGGATGAGGATGAATTTTGCTGACATTCTGTATGTCCTCAACTAACAAGCAGGTTGCAGGAAGGCTGCGTAACTACTTGTTACTGGTGTTTGCAGCATGGATGGGTGTATTTAGTTGAGTTGTGGTTAGAAAGTACTTACGGACTTGTTCGGTCTCTGAGGCTGGAGTTGACCTGCGCGGATTAACCATTTACACACCGGGGTCTCCCTTCTGTCGTCGTGCAGAAAATCCTGCACCGCACTTGTGGTTCTGTGGTTGTTTGTGGGGCGAATGAAGCATTCACACAATCCAAAAACGCATTAGCTTTAAAAGTCTCCTTTTTCCCTTCATGTGCTGTTACTGGAGAGGCTGGGTCATGTGCTCGTGACATCAGAGAACAGGAGTTAAGTGGGCCAGCCTCCTGTCTGTCTGCTTTCTCGACAGTGGTACAGCGGCTCTTCCTGGCATCCAGCTCCGTGGTGGCGGGGGGTGGGGGTTGCATCTTTTTAATTTCAGTGAGTCATCAGAAGGGGTGTGCAAATGAATAAACCTCAGTCTCATTCACAGTCTGAGCATATGGAAATCAAGGCTTTTCTTCCCTCCCTCCGAATCTCTTTTTGATCCCGGTCCCCTTTAATGTCACCGTTCTGGCAGCCGCCGCTTATCCGGTTTGTTATCGTATCGGTGGAATTGTGGTCGGCACCGATGTTAGTGTAAAATTCTGAACGAAGGTGATGAGTTACAGAAAATCGCATCCCTGGGCTTCCTGAGTCTGCTTCAGATTTGCCAGCTAGATGAGTTGATTTATTTATTTTTTTTTAATTATTATTTTCATCCTTTTTGTAGTTCATCTGATCTACCCTCCGTCTGCCCTCATCCGCCTTTTCCCCCTTCTGCTGCACTCCTGTTACTTGTTGTGGGAATGGGCTGTTCCTCTGGCTTCCACTGGCCAGGTCGCGGCTCTCTCCCCACTTCGTAACCGCCTTGCGGCAGGGGCGACAAGTCTGGGAGATCCCCGGATCCCACCCCCCAACCCCCCCCCCCATACGGGACGCCCTTCTCTCCCGCAAAAGTACCTTTTGGAAAGGGCTTGCTGGGGCCCCCGCCGTCTTTTGAAGAACGAGAATTAGAAACTGTGATTCATCAGTCTGTTTCACACGCTACAAAGACGCTCTTATTTGGCAGCTTGTCAGTTTCTGGCCTCACTTTTCTTTCCTTAAAACTTTCGACTGAAATATGTGTCAAGGTATTTCGTTGCGTAATAGAGACTTTTCTTTTTGTATCTAGATCTTTTTTTCCAGTTGCCCCCCCCCTGTTCAAACACAGGACTTTCGAAGTTCTTTGTTTAATTAGGCTGTTTCCTGCCCTGCGTAAATGTAAAAAAACAAAGTTACACACTCATATTTTAGTATACTGTCCTACACGTAAATAACATCTAAAATGATTCTGAAGAAGAACACCCCCCCCCCCCAACCATCAGCCATGTGGTTATGAGATGGTCAGCCAAATGTAAATGAATAATGGCGATAATTGCATTTGAATTCCCTTCTTCTGACTCCCAGAGGACATCACCACAGTATATGCTGGGGTGGGGGGGGGGGGGCACTCTTGCCGCAAGTCCTCCATAATAATTATCGTTTCATTTTGCATGGCTCTCAGAGTCCCGTTGAAGGCCCATCAGTAGTTCTCTTTCCAGATTCAGGGTGTTGTCAATTTGGGCTAATAACCAAACCCATATGTCTGCTTGACGGCCATCCCATAAAGTCTGCACATGCTCAAAACGCTGCACAGTTGGATCTGCGTTCGCGTCTCTTTGATCCGTCTCGGACTTAATGCATCATCCCCTTCCCCCCTTTTATTTAGTGGGACCCTTAGTACGCTATTTCCTTTGGCATTGTGACATTTTTGTGACCCGATGTGACATTTTTGTCAGTCCCGGTGTCCCCGGGAAGCATAGAAGTAAAAACAAAAACAAGACATTTTATCACCATCCCCCCCCTCGTATTTCTCTATTTGATATTTGTCTCAATTGTTACGTGATTTAATATGCTTTTACTCCTTGATCATCCTGATTGGGGAAAAAAATAATAATTTAAAGTAATAAAGGGTTATGATTGAGCAGGCTAGACATTTAGTATTCTTTTTCCCTTGATTGTGATTCAAATTACCAATGAGTAATGAGGTACACAAAAGTTGGGCTATCGCTAATGCAAAAAAGTCACTTTAACTTAATTGATAAATGAATGAAGGCATAACATTAATTTAATTGATCTTAAATGTGTATGAAATCTTATTCAATATCTATTTTAACAATTTTTAAAATTCACTTTATCTTCAAAAAGTGGGTAATTACAATATTATTACAGTAAGTGTTGCCGTGTTGATTTGTATTATTGCAATTATTACAAAAATTTTGTTCAATACCTAAAGATTACGATTCTGAATGGTTTTTTTTCTCTTGTAATATAACTGAACTGTATACTATATGCAAAACCTTTATTTAATCCACGAAACTAAAATCAAATGCACATGTTTTCATTCAGATTTTTTTTTCTTTCAGTATACCACAGAGTACTGGCTGTTTAAAAAAAAATGACCTCCATCATTTCCTCAAGGCTTTTCTGTTTTAGTCGTCTTTTTTCTTTTTGAAGTCGAGATGGATATAAAATCATGGAAACTTCAACTCGAGTGGCTGTAGAGGATGTGGCCGTGCTAAAACAGGAACGTTTTCACCCACAATGCAACATTCGGTGAACTGCCACTTCATAAAGTGAACTGTGAACATGCATGTTTTAATGAAATTTTTTAAATCTGCGCCGGTAGATTTAACGCTTGATTCTACCTTTGCGTATTAGTCTGAGTAATCTTCATAAGCATCATTCTTGTTGTGTGTAAACCCTACTGACATAATTAGCATTTGAAATTTAAAGAGGGTGTGTCTTGCTGGATGTTAGCTCCTGCATTTATTGTTGATGTTACTGCTCTTCCAATTAAAAAAGAGCCACCAAAAATGACCTCTTCTCATTTAAAGTTAGTCTTTTTTTGACATTGATGCTGGTGATGAGTAGAGTGATGCCTTTAGACTTCACAGTGGCGTAAATGAGTTGTGTCGCTCGTGCAAGTACAGCTGTTTTGCCAGCTCCTGTGTTCCTTGGTGGTCTCTGCCTGGATCCTGGCCTTGGTGAGTCTGACAGGTGATACTTAACTATGCCCCTGCCCATTCCCCTGGCTAGAGTGTACCCCTCTATGCCAACCTCAGACCACCAGCTGTGTGGGCTTTAAAACTACATCTTTTCATGTCTTCTCATGGAGGGCTGTAATAATTATTTTTAATAACTCCTGATTTGACTTTCCTACACGATTTCATAGAGGACTCGAATGTCGGTAAATGAATTAGGTTGTTTTTACTGTGTCTTCTGGTATATAATTAGTATATACTTTAAGCTTCGAATAGCCTCATATGGAAAAATCCATACTTCTGTAGAGCTAATATAACTGTAGAAGTGCTGTCATTTTGACATTGTATGCACTGTAGTTTCCACTGTTGTTGCATTTCAGACTGAATATATTCTGAAGTTTTTCCATCCATATATAATTTAAGTAAACATTAATATCTGTGGCTGCCTACCTAAGCAACATTATCGCAGATGAATTTTAGTTCAGTGGTACTAGGTTAGCTGTGTAAATAATGCTATTTTGAAATAAAATGTATAAACTAGCCTGCAAGATATATGTATGTTTGTGTGTGTGTGTATATATATATATATATATATATATATTTTTTTTTTTTTAGGTTTTTTAACAATGCAAGGCTGTTTACATTGTTGCCACATAAATAGTTTTCTATGGCATATTTGAAATGGAAAAAATATTTTTGCCTATGTGTTTCAGGAATTATTCCCAGTTTGTTTCTTGTGGTATTATAGCTGTTTTAATTTTTTTTCCCTAGAAAAGTAGTACTGATCTTTCTGGAACAACACTCATGCTAAAGTGGCATCCTTGCAAACACTGTTTTAAAAATAGTCCTGGTATGTTTTGAAATTTTGGAATGTCCCACTTTGATTGATTACTAGACAAAAATATCGCAGTACGGTTTGGTGGCTGACCATTGAAAATTGAATTGATTTTTGGAATTTTCTCCCCCGGTTAATCAAGGGTCCTGCACAAGCTAAATTTGCCCCTAGCTATGCTGAAGCTGGACTTCTGCTCGCAGATGTATGTGGTGATTTTCAAGGCTATGGTCTGGAGTTTATTTGCTACTTAGAAATTCTGAGGGAAATGTCCTCGTGTTTATATATTTACTTTACATATATTAGTCTCTGACCACCCAGTGCTGTGTCACTGTGGCTTTGGCCCACAATTTGAAGACTTGGGTCTCTGAAAGCTGTTTTTCCATTCTGAATCTCGCCCACCTTTTGGCCTTCTTTTGGTGATACGGAAATGAGCTGCACTAGTGTGGGAGATGAGTCTGCACAGTGAGCTACACAGGGGAACCTGATTACGCTTGATGCTACTGGTCAGTCTCAGCTCCCTTTGACATCCCAAGTAACACATACTGAAGAATGGGCACCTTTGTCATTCTTCTGACCTTTATTGTGCGCTGCCCACCTTCCTGGTGTTCGTTTGAGGAGGGGCGATGACTCTCTGGTGCATCTCAAAAAAGTCCCATGACTCATTGCCAGCCGTGCATAACAATGCATTAAATGTATTGAAGTGCCAGTGCAGCATGTTGCAAACATCGCACGACGGCACCTTTTGTGACCGCATAAAAACACCCATTAGTGCCCCTCGGGATGCCGAGACTCCCGATGGTGCGCCATAAGTGAGAAACAGCTCTGCTTTTTGTGCGCGGTGTATACGATCCGTCTGATTCATTTCTTAATCATAGTCTAGTGTGCGATTCATAATTCAGCCAGTCGCTGCAACCTGAAACAGGGGGAAAACAATGTTGCTATTATACTCTTCAAAATGGAGTTTGGTCTCGTAAGAACTCAGCATCCCTGATAAATGCTGGCAGCTCTCGTGAAAAACAAGCCATTGTAAGGCTGAGAGCAACAATGGAGGAACAACAGCGACATTGTCAGACAGCCTCTGAGGTTTTATTTGGATGGCTTTTATGTCAGTTTATTGGCGCACTCCAGTGATTTTGCTATAGCTGTTGGGGTCACTTGCCTTTAAGATGTTTGTAATACAATAAAAGTTTGGCAGACAAAGTTTCTGAAATTTTGAAATTGTTTAAAAATAGTTTTTTTTTTTTTTCTTTCAGTTCAACTCTGGATGCTGTTCACGTTTGTTATATATAGACAAAACTACCCCTCTGTTAATTCGTTTTGAAAACCAGAAATATCCATGTATTATTCTGTTCTTCTTGAAAGAGTAACACAAATAAAATCATTCTGCAGATTAACTGACAAAACAGTATGTGAAAGCATTAATGCGACTAATAAAACTTTTCCTATTTTTTGGACTTCTACATGATTTTACCAGGTTTTGGGGAAAAAAAAAAAATCACAAAAACCAAGTTGACCATTTGTATATATAGCAACTGTATGCATTGGTTTTTCTGTATATTCATTTCTGGGGTATTTGAGTATGTGCATTTTAGACCAGAAATGGTAATGCTTTGTTTTTCAGGTATATTATATACTTTTTGGTTAGCTATCTTCTGTGACATGTGACAAGTTTATTGTTAATATAGTGATTTACTTTTAATTAACTGGATAGCAGTCTGGCAATTAAACATTTGGATTATACTTTTCATGGAGGACTTACATGATTGTTTTCTGTGATTAGATTGTATTGGAAAGTGAGACTGTATACGTCATAGCTAAACTTTAGTAACCGTATGGCAATTTAAAACATGTGTGACGTTCTAAATCTATACTGAGAATAATAGTATACCTAGAAAAAGAATCCCATAATTAATGACAGGTTGAATAAGACTGTTATTTATGGTTTAGAAATTTAGAAAATTTAATTTGGAAGAACATTTAAAAAAACAGGGAAGAGAGAGATTAGTTTGACTATTCAAGTTTCAACCACTGAAATGCTACCAGCAGTGTGTGATAGCAAGTCCTTTCTGCCTTGTTTCGGTTTAATCACTTCCAGTGATTAGTTCTAATTGCTGTGTTTAAAAAGAAAAACCTGTCGCGTTTTAATTTCCCTTTAATCACGTTTATTCATGAAAGAGGATGCTTGCTTGTTGTTCTCCCGAACTTTCTTTCACTTAATAACGAAGCTGATGCTTTTCGCAATTGCGCGGCTTTGCACGAACTTCGCTTAGCGTTTGTTCTTCGCTGGCTTCTTCTCCTTGATCTTTCTTGCCTTTTAGTTGTGGTTGTGGATGTTTTCAGAATGGAAAAGCAAAATGGAAATAAAATGGACCTATAAAATATTTCAAGGAATCGCTCTGCTCTTTTTTTTTAATTAATTCAATCATTTGCTTTAGAAGTCAGTTTCTGACTGGTGTCAATGTTTACGTGTATGTTTTTCAGTATGCTGGCCGGTCTCGACAGAAACTCTGCCCAGCTCGCAAAATTTCGAAATCCCTGGTAGCCCTTTGGGCTGGCATTCTTCATATTTTGGTAGCCCAGAATTAATTTTGAGTAGCCCAAATTTTAAAACAGGCTAGTGTGTGTGTGTGTGTGTGTGTGTCTTTTGCCTTTAAATTGCATTCACATATGTGCGAGCACATATGTGTTGTCAAAACGGTAACAGGCATGGGACTGTAACATTAACGTTACAGCACAGAGACAATGTAATTGCTTAGCGTTACATATGAATACACCGAAACATACATATGAATACACTTTTTCTTCCACATTTTCTCTTCTTCCTCAAGAAATTTAGTAATTTTCATTTGCT
>JAODKL010000027.1:18025323-18036757 GCA_026780765.1 Petrocephalus schoutedeni | reverse complement strand
TACCTTGTCGGAGTGCCCTGACCTTTCCCAGGTACCCCACACGTCTCAGTCTCACCTTATGCTCTCAGCTCCCCATACCTTGTCGGAGTGCCCTGACCTTTCCCAGGTACCCCACACGTCTCAGTCTCACCTTATGCTCTCAGCTCCCCATACCTTGTCGGAGTGCCCTGACCTATCCCACGTACCTCACACATCTCAGTCTCACCTTATGCTCTCAGCTCCCCGTACCTTGTCTTGAAGAATGACTGGCTGCTCTTACGTGGCCATTTTCTGCTTTCCTGCTAAGCGCCTTCCAAAGAGGTGGTGTGTACCTCTCTGGCGGTGATCGGAAAGTCGTCAGTTCTAATATCATCCTCAGCAGAATGATCATATGTCTATTGGTCCCCTTCAGCAAACCCTTTAATGACACGCTCTGGGGAAAGAGGGGGGGGGGTGTAACACCACATTATGTAATAACTCGACCAAATGAAGCTAATTTTCTCATTTTGTAATTGTACCCGCATTTTTTAATAACCTGACGCATTTTGCAGTAGCTTGAATGCAATATGTAATAATTTCCCTCCATTTTGTAATAAATTATTACATGTTGTGGTGGTTATTACTTAATGTGGGAGCTACACTTTTTGATGATGAAAATGTAATACTGTGCATTACGTAATAACCAAAATGGATGTCTTCCCTGACACTTTAAGTTATATAATGCAGTGTTATTACACAAAGCGTAGTTACAGTGCTGGATTAATGGCCTGGACGTGCGCTTGAAGCCCAGGCTCCAGACTCGTCTCTGCGTAAGCTGGGATATGTGAGAAGCAGCTTACCTTTACTCACCTTACCTTTACTCATACTTCTGCAAATGGCAAGTTTGGGAATAAAAAAATCATCAGACATCATCCATGGTACACTCAGCCAGCTCCCCATCGTACTCCCTCAGTCTGCGGAGTCACGTGCTATGCTGAGCGACATCAGCCTGGACCATGTGGCATCTGTGGTTGTGATGTGGCTCAGATGGAGCCGAGTCCAAGCAAGAGGTTTTGCTCTCGCAGCACTGGGATGTACCCTTACGCATTTTCCTGACAAATCAGAACTGTGATCTATACTACTGAACACTACTACAGAAATGTCTGTTTCCTCGATAAAGATGTCAATAGCAGCCTAAGAATGAAGCAGAAATTGGTAACACTTGAGGAATGGCCAGTTGGACCACATGATTGTAATTTTTTTTTCTACTACAATCCAAGTCAAACCATTGCTCTGCTAGGTGTACTCTTAATCCTTCCTGATTTCTTTACAAAACTTGTTCCCAGCTAAACCTAAATGTCTACATTTTTGATATTGTGTTGCTAAGGTAAGGGGAGGTTTCTGTAAGTAAGGGCTTAATTTTTTTCATTTTTAATTGCGCGCAGTCGATTAATTAAAACTAAGCACATTCCTTGGTTTACAAGGACCATTTTGGAAAACTGCCTTCATTATGGGGGGAAAATATGGTTAACGAACTTCAGGGCTAGTGGGAATGGTATGGGGGGGGGGGGGCCTCCTGGTGGCTCTTCTAAATGTTTCACTAACAGAAGCTGTGGTCGATTTTAAAATGCTGTTTGTGCGTATTTTCAAAATTACGGACACCAACCATATCCTGTTATTGAAGAAATGCTATTTTTACAGCATTGTGACTGGGGCGAGGGCAGCTCTGCCATTCGCCTTCCCGAGATGCCTCCCGAAGGATGTGATTTAGCAGAATGTTTACTCATACGTTGGAGTGTTAGCGTTACCTTATTAGCAGCATTGCCTCTGTGGCACAAGCGGTTTCTGGGCGTGGCTTCCTAAGTGCACTCTAATTTAGCCACTTACTGTGGTCTTGTGTTGGTGCAACACAGCCTTGATGTCGGTTTGGAGTTTGCTATGGTATTTTTAAACAGCCCAGTTCAGTGTTTTGCTGGGAACTGTTTGTGGTCATATTTTGCACATTAATGTACATTATAGATGGGACAGTTGACCTCTGATGTTTCCCAAGTATTAGTAGGCCTAATTATTGCTGTGGGGAAAAGCGATAAGTTGTGATCTCCCACATAAACCATTTTATATTCAGTGTGGTTCAGCAGGAATCTGAATGTATAGATTACCATAATCAAGTGTTACTCAAAGATAGAAATGCTACACCAAAAATATTATTTTTGAAAAATGTCATAATTTTGCTTCTTTTTCTAGACTGTCAACCAAATGTAGGATGTATGTAAGGTGAAGATGTTCTTTTCGAATTTTTGGCAGAATGCTTTTAATAGAACCCTTTTGATAATCCTTATGCAAATCACACAGGCTCGGTCAAAGTGTGCTTTAATAATACCACAAGATTCTTGTTAACAGATCCAGTTCCAAAAATTCAGAAACAGTTTCTTTCCCTAAGTAGAACTGATGTGCTGTATGTATGGAACATGAACGCGGGATATCTAAAGTAATATTTCCATTTCTACTTCATTGATTGAAGTAATTAAATAACAATTAATACATTAATAAATGATACTTCAATGAAGATAATATACTGTAATCAGCTACATTTAACCCTCTCAGTAATTACATGTGGGAAGTATTTTGGAACCAGAATTATTTTTACCGTTTAAATTTACACATCAAAAAATCATTATGCAATAGTGTATAAACACTCCATTGACAGTTTTTTTTTTCTTAATGTGAAAAATGTTATTAATGGTTTTTCCATTAAATTGTTAAACTGTATAATAGCATATTATTTCTTCGAAAGGATCAAAACAAACATTTGTAATGTACTCGTCTCATGCTTTCGCAAGTTTAGTCGCTGCTATACCAGATTATGAAGGACATGATCTGTAAGTTAGCGAAAATTTCTAAAGAACTGGTGTTTACCAGTTTACCACCCTGTCGATGTAACAGCACATTAGCAGGAAAATGAAAAGCCAGCTTGTTCAGTGACACAGATTGCAAGTACTTTCTGAAATGGAAATATACTGCAAATATCTGTTATGGTTTAAAGGCCCGGGCTAGGAAAGTAAAGAAAATTTTTCAGTTTAATTAGGAGCATCATCAAGGAGAGTCACCTGAAATTAGATGTTTACATGAACCACGCTATATGATAGAGCTGAAAAATGTAGACATTATGTGTACCATAGTTTTTAAAAGATTATATATGTATGTATATATATATATATAATATTATATTATAGTGGCCCTGTTTATCATATGTGTGTGATGCATTTATATTTGTATATGTGTATCCCATGAAAAGTTGTCATATAAGTAAGGCTAGGCCCATGAAAAGTACTTGTACAGGGCACCATATGTTCACGATTATAGCCCTGTTTATTGCAGTATATATGTGATACGTTTTATTGTTTCTTTCCATTCTTTCTAATTGCATTTATCAAAGACTTTGATGGGGCTCTGAAACAGAGTTTCTTTTAGCCCCATAAACTGAACTTTATTTTGAAGGCATTGTTGAGACTACAGGAAAACTTTTTCCTTATTTTGCAGAGAGGGAAAAATGATTGATCACTGTCCAGTCTACTAGTTCTAGAAAGACTGTTGTCTCGATAGTTTCCTGGTCAGAACTGAAGTCCTTTGTGACTAAACAAATGGAACAACTTATGTAACTGGATTAAATTATAGATTTTCCTCTGGAAGTGATTTAGATCTGTTACATCGAAATCTATTTATGTGAAGAACAAAAACGAAACTGGGATGTAATAAAAGTTAATTGACAGGATTATGGGGGTGATCCCTGTGTTCAACTGTAAAGTGTATATCTTTCATTTAGTTGTATTTTTCCAGTTAATATTATTTACAGGGATAGTTAGAATCTACTAGATGGTCACATCTGTGTTCATCCAGTCTACTGCTGAGAAAATGGTTGTAAAAAACCAAATACTTTATTATAAGGCCTCTGTAATAATTAAATGGGATTGCTCAGTGGTGGGACTGTGAATTCTAACAGAAGTGCAAAATCGTTTTGTTGGGCAATAAAAATAGTCACTAGGTCATCTTAGAGAAATGATAAATTGCAAACAAAGGCAAATAGGCAACACCTTCTCTGTGTATGGAGCGTCTCATCTGGAGAGCATATTTTCCCCATAGAATTAATCTCCTCCTGCACACAAGACTATGGTGGCTGCATTAAAAATGGATTAAGCTGGTCCTGTTTCCTTTGTTTAGTGCTACGAGTAGCTGTAAGGGCAGTGTTCAGTCGAAGCTTGTTGGGAAGTGATTCTGTCTTGTATGCGGTTCTTGAGTATTTGGGTCACTTGGTGTTAAAAGACTCTAATATATTCAGATGCATGCAATGGCTTTGTTTCGTGTATAGAAAATGTTTGCTTGCTTGCTGAATCTTTTTTTATTTTTTAAAACTTAATTCAGACTTGAGTGCTCAACATTATTATAGGCAGACAGTTTTCAGGGAGAAAAAAAACATGCTTAAATTTAAAAATTTTTCCTTTAATACTGGTAGACCTGTTTTTTATTGCTAAGGACGTAAGATTTGGAACTTAGTTTTATTTTGCAATTAATTTAAGGGATACATGATGAATTAATAAACACTCTTGGCTTAATTCTCTAGACCCGGGTCATTTTATAAGTATTTTACTTAAGCGTAAGCCACAAAGTAGCAAAATTAAAAACTGTAAAGCCTACCAGGGGAATTATATTCAGAAAGTTTTCCCTGAAGTGCTTGTCTCTAGGAATGCCAGGAACTGTCAATGAACCGTCAAGTTGGTTTTCAGCCATTTTTTTTTTTTTTTTAATTATTGATGTGTTCTGATACCCTCAGTGTCATCAGTGTCAGAGGAAAGTGTCTGTGGCCTTGCTGCGGTTTTAGTTTCTATTGGATGCAAGCGCTGCGCCAGTGAGCATGCCCTCACACTGTGGGTAAGCTTGGCATGGTAACTGTGGGAAAAGTCACTTTTAAAAAAGCTTATTAGAGTGAAGGAAAGGGCAGCAGGTAGATGTTACAGATGTTAACTTGGGACCATAGAGTGTTTTGTGGTTCTTTTCCAATAGATCCCCCCCTGTTCTGTCCAAAGGATATGACTGTAAATATAAGCAGTAACTAGTACTAGTATAACTAGTATGCAAGTTTGCATTCAGTGTATAAAGTGATACAGCAATTTCTTGCTGTGGCAGTGAAAATGCATATTTCCTTTATATGCATCTTCGCTGTTATGTCAAGAAATTTCTGCATTTGAACCTTTATGTCACATTTGCTGTATAAAGGTTAAAATGTGCAGTAAATTTTTGTGATAACAGCGAACATGCAAATACATTAGCACATGTGCTAATATATAAAAATATATCATGATTTGTCCTGTTAAAGCCTAAGCTGGACGACAGAATTGGCAAAATTAATAAATCCGTATACAAAATTGCTCACTCATTTATTTTCAAAATTATTCCAGTCATTACCTCCTAAATGATAGTGCTTTTTTTCAGTAGTTTAAATGATGCAGCCAAAGTTAATCTCAGTTTATTAGGATGAAACTCTTCTCCTTTGATAAATTTTAAAAGAATGGGATTAGTACTAAAAATGGTTCGTTTGTATGTTTGGGCAGGCATGGCTTTGAGAGTTTGTATTGCTTTGTACACATTCTTGGTTTTCAGAACCAAAGCAGGGGTTCATGCTGCATATTTAGAGCAGATTTTGCCCATTGACCACTGTGTGTGTCTCTAAACTGGAATTACTAGATTCTCGGTCTTCCAGTTCTATTTAATATCAGTCATATTGGCGGTATTGATCATTTTGTTTTGATAGCTTTTTGTGTGTTTTTCAGGTTTGCCTTGGGAGATGCTCGGCGACCCCTGCATGAAACCGCAGCTTTGGTGGAGGACATTGTACACACTCAGCTCGTCAATTTGGTAAATAACACACAAACGTATATCTGGAACCCTTGCAGTATTAACCTTAGTTTCCGTGTGGTTTTATTTCTTAGCCCTAATTGAATGCTCATCGCCTTAATACCGTAGGGTGTGTCACAACATGGTTGCTGCGCTCAGGGAAAACATACACAGCTCATTGAATTGGTGTCCAGTTCAGCTGTACACGGTGACGTTAGAACTCCGTTGGGGACTGTTGTGTGTCCCTGCTCACAAAGCAGAACAGTTGTGCAGGTCTCTTTAAATAACAGCACCCAACCATATATGAAGAAAACCACGTACAACAGTTTAGCCTGATAAATAATTCAGTGTATCTTCTTCTATAGAAAAACAATGGGGATTGAAACTGCATGGACATGTTTGCAAAGTGAATGTCTGCATAGTTCTAATGCGAATAATAGTAGCTTTATTTATGTAGGACTTTATTTATGTAGGACAAAATACAAAGTGCTCAAATTACCAAAATTACCAAAAAGCAATTTGTTCAAATCTGTCAAACAAGTGTGAATATATGCAGGTTCATTTAACATAAAACTGAAAACATTTAACGCAAATTTCATTTTGTTTCTGCAATTGATGTATTAATTTGATTACCTTTATAACACTACAAAGTGAATTTGAATAATTCCTTGTTTCAAACATGTAAATTGGGTTCTGCCCATTGTAAGGACAGCATCTCTAAAAGTCATTAAAATGTCATAACAATCTATACTCTATGGCTGGTGCTAATGCCCGTTCCATGTGGCCACTTGACTCCTTCCTCATGTCAAGAGCTTTCTAGCTACTTCAGGGAGAATTATCTGTCAGAGGTCAAGTAGCAAGCTCCGACACATGTAGCTTGTTTAACCTTTGACCCAAACGGATACCGTGTGCCCTCACTTGAAGGAAATCATCTCTTTATATTTATCATTTTGACCTCTAACATGTGGGAAGGTGGACGACTTCCTTGAGAGTGTGTTGCACAGGAGAGCTATATTGGTTTAATGCTAACATTATATTCCAATCTCCTTTTTTTTCTCCCTCTCATTCCGAATTCCGATTCTTGAAGTGAAGCTGTTGTTTATAGTGTTTTTCCATCTACATAAAAACATCTCCGTGGCTTTGTGATCTTCAGCAGACTTGAGCTCCTCGGAATGGGGACTTCTGTCAACCAAAGCCTGTGCAAAATATTTTTGCTGCTCTCCCTGTGGTTTAATTGAGCCATGAAACGAAAGTGCCATGTACAGTAGGAGGTTGCCCAGCCAAATGACAAACAAACAGCTGGACACTGACCTTCAGCATTTCTCACTGGAACTCACTGGAAACACATAGAAGCTAAGCCCGCAGTGAGACGTGTATATATATTAGATATCAGTATCAGTGAGCAGTATTGGTAAAACTTGTAAAGACTATTAAAATGCTATTAATTACAAGTAATGCTAACTGTTGCCCTTAACTTACTCAATATGCATAATCATAATTTTGTGTAGAAAAAGATGGAAAGAAAAATGATACAATGTCTATGCATTGGAAGCAAATCTAACCTGCTTTTGGTCTATGCAGTGCTTTTTCCTCCAATACTCCATTGCCATCTGTTTCCTGATATTAAAACATTTAACAGCTGTTTTTCTGGCTAAGAAAGAAGTCGCCATCCGTATATCACATGCGGAAGTGGACTCTCTTGTCTTGTTCACTTAATGTATGAATGTTAACTGTCATCTGGCCACCCTATATATTCTGACAGTAGTGGCCAGCTCAAGACAGATTTATAGCAGTATTATTTCCAGTCAGATGTCAGAAGGGGGGAGAGCACTTCTAAAAACCATTCTGGGCCCCACTTGCCAAGCACTAGAACGCTGGAAAGACTGAAATAATTTACGATCTGTTCCCCGCCGATGAATAACTGTTGCACGTCGATATCGTGGTTATGCACGGCACACTTTGACATTTTAACATAACGCTGCATTTCGTAGTGTTTTTAATATGTTAATGTTTAATAGGGCAAGTTTGAGCTCTGTATTATTATAAATAATAGTAATGTAGCCTGTTAAAAAGTATTTATCAAAATCGTGATTTCAGTACACAGTGTATTTGAATTTTAGCTCGAATAAAAATGATTTGGCCTCATCTCCAGTAAGTGGAAAGCATTGGGGTCAGGGGTGGTGTATAGAAAGGCAAATAAATATCCTTCAACACATATATATATATAGAAATGCCATCTACGTTTTATATATTTAGTCTTAATCCTGTCGCAAGATGGTCTAAATAAATAATTCTTGAACAAGTTTAGAATAATTTGTTGAAATAATGTTTGTCGTCGATGATGTTTATTGTTCGTTCGATCCATTCCTGAAAGCTATTTATTTATACGCAAATGTAAGTGCCTGCCATTTTGGACTGGTAAGTGTTAAACAGAGCATGATGGTGATAACCTTAAATTAATTCCTTGTTTCCTCTCCCTAAGTTTATTATTCTTAGCTTAGGCCAGGTGTAGTCGTGCAGAGTGGACTGTAATCGTGTGCATGCTACTTAGACAAAGACCGCAGTGGTAATAAACCGAATTACACAATAAATTCTTCCCAGATGGCCTGCAAACGTATCTCCCTGTCCTGTCGGCCTGTGTTCAAAGTGTCTCGGTTTGCTTACAGTGGACACGCAGACACACACACACACACACACACACACTCGCATAGAGCATGCCGATTTTAAATGTTTGGGTTAGCAGAAAGATTGTTTCCATCCTGCAGTCCACCAGGTCTTGGCCTATTCCTTAGCTTCCTCTCTACCAGCCCAGTTATTGCCTAGCTGTATTTTGATAACCCCTTAATTGATATACAGTACTGTACTTAGGCCGTCAGAGAAAATAATGTTCAAATGATCTTCCTGTTGCTGTAGAACTATGATATTATGTCTGTCAATTTGAAAACCTGTTGAATTCACCTCAGAATTTGCAGCAACCACCCAATACATGCATGTAATTTTTGACTTGATCACTAACACACTTCATATGGCTAATCAGTGCCTCACTGGCTTTTGCTAACTAGTTAATGGATTAAGTGAGCTGGTGGAGAAATTTTATAAATACATGAAATTTCTGAGGTGCCCCTTACGAGAGGTTTGAGAACCGAAGCAGTGTTTATCTAGCCATCTAGCAGGATGTCAGTAATTTCTTGGAGAACAGAGAAATTCTTGTTAGTTTTTATTGTCTTTTAATTTGCATATGTTCGAATGTTAAATAGTTTTTTCCCCAGCAAATATACACTTACTCCCCAGATAAATAGCCTAAAATCATTTTCCTAGATGGCCAAAGAGGTTTGTACTGTACTGTGCTCTTCAGGAAGCTGTTGAGGATCGACTGTGGATGACCGCGGTGGCCATTGCTTTCTTCATTTTATATTTGCATAGATATTCTAATAAATGCAAATACTAAATGATCAAACTTCCGTTAATATTTACATGACATTAATGGTGTATGATAACAGGGGTCTACGTTAGAGTGCTGATTTGAACCGTAGCCTTATCACTCTGTTCTTATGTGTAAACTTTATTTAAAAGTAACTGCCCCTGAAATATGGGGCTCGTCAAGCAGAAGACCAAGTAATCAATCAAAAACCACAGCACTGGCAGTGAAATGCAGAGTAAAACTGAACTCGCCCCCATCTCCGAAGCATTAATTTCCATTTAAGTAAAATACGAGAATGGCAGTGGGGAGTAATGGATTGTCGCAGTGGAGGTTTTGGGTTTCTACGCACCGCTGCAGGTCAACTGCATGCTAAGCCTTGAGTTCATACTAATCTTGCAGGACATTGACTATGAAAATGTCTTCGTCCAGGTTGTGTGTTTTTCATTTATTTATTTATTTATTTATTTTAAATCTGAGTGGTGCTCAACTTCCTGTTGGAACCCCGGCCCTACCACTCAGTGTAGAGAAGCCTCCTGAGTATCGTTTATGGGCTTCTTTAAACAGTCACCATTTTGCCTGGCTGCAGTTCCGGGCCCATGGGGGTGTCTTTCGCGGAGGGAGGCGGAGTCTATGCGCGGTAGTGGGCGAGTGCGCCGCGCAAAGGCTTCTTAGTAACCCCTGCACTAGAGGGATCACCACGCGTTCCTGGGTCATCACATCCAAGGGAGTGGGTTGGAGCCTGCCCCCCTCCCGAGCCTGTGTGGTAGTGTGCAAAACCACAAAGCGACGTGTAATCCTCATATTGGAACCAGCTGCTTTGAAAACTCCTGGCTCAAGGTTTACGATGTGCCCAGTTCACCAATTCACGCTTGGGAGACGCAGAGTAATTATAGTAATAAACGTCTTAACCGTGTGAATAGATTCTTAGGATTATCTTTCTTCTTCCAACAATTGCTCTATGACAGGGCTGGCGGTTTGAACAGATTACCCTCATGATTAAATGCTTAGCTAAAGTTTGTTTAGTTATTTGTTCACTTATCTGTCTTCGGTCTTAGCCCTACACTTGTGTTGTACGTCACGGGCAGATGCTGAAATTCAGTTTCAAAACACTTCTAGGTAGCAGAAAGGGAGGAGGGGCTATGCTTCTAGGATGTGATGGCCTGTTTAGCAAAGCGCCATCCTCTCGTCATCCGAGAATCATATGGGCGTCCACTCCCTTACATCTTATTCTTCCAACAAAGACATCGCAACCTATTGTTGCCGTAATCCCGATGTTGTGAAATTCCTCTGGTGCCTCAGCAACGGGTACCTCCTCGCTTGTTTTGTTTTTGTGAACGTGACAACCGAAATAATGCATTGTGCATGCGTGTAACTACGGTGGGCATTCCATAAATTGCCAAATACCACCGTCAGGGTAATTATTTTTGAAAAGAAGAGCTGTGATGCAAGATTTATGATCAGAAATGAATTAACAAGAAAAAAATATTAAAATTTTTATGATTCCCGGACCATGATTTATGCCACATGAATCATGGATGGGTCAGTATATTTTTTATATGTAGATGATGTAATACAATGCCTTTATAGACACTGCATGGGCTTGCTAAGTTCGAGTAAAAGTTACTTTTCCATAACAGTACACCACGTTTTCAGTTGTACATACAATGGCATGACAAAGTATTCCCTCAATTTTTTTTCCTTCATAACACTTGTTTCTGATCTCCAATCAAATTTAGGATAATACAAAGGAGAACCAGGAGAACACAGCACAACATTTTAAAATTACCAAATAGTTCATCGGAGGGAAAAAAAAATCACCAGCACCCATATCACCCATGTGAACCATATCTAAATGATAATAGGTTAAAATAAAATAGACTAACCCAAGCTTGGCTGGTGCCAGCCCTGTTGAATCAACACATCACATAAACAGAACCATTCCAGCAATGTGGTCTTGGATAAGAGGTCTCAAGAAGCAGCACACCATGCCATAATCAAAAGAACTTACTGACCTGAGAACAAAAGTATATCAGTCTGGAAAAGGGTACAAAGCGCTCTCTCCAAGTCATGGACTCCAGCAGACCACCATGAGAGCCATCATTTCCAAATGGACAAAACTTGGAACAATGGCAAATCCCTGGAGTGGCTGGTCTCACAGAATTACTC
>JAODKL010000027.1:18014759-18025223 GCA_026780765.1 Petrocephalus schoutedeni | reverse complement strand
TCAGTTGGGTCGTGCAGCAGGACAACAATCTGAAGCACAATAGCAAGTCCACCTCTCAATGGCTAAAAAAATAAACAAATCAAGATTTTGTAGTGGCCTAGTCAAAGTCCTGACTTGAGCCACATTGAGATGTTGAGGCCTTAAATGGGCAGATCATAGTTGAAAACCCCGCACTGTGGTTGAATTAAAACAATTCTGTAGAGCAGAGTAGGCCACAATTTCTCCACAATGATGCCAATGTTTTCTCTTACTGCAGGCATTTGATTGTAGTTGTTGCTGCTAAAGGCAGCACAACCAAGGATTGAGTTTAGGGGGGCAGCTACTTTTTCATATGGGTGATATGGGTGTTGGTGAATTCTTATCCTGTGTGTATTATTATATTGTGTGCTGTGTTTACTCAGGATGTCCTTTGAATTAAACTAAATTTATTTGGAGATCAGACACAATTATGTGTTATGGATAAGCAAAAAAAGGTGGGAATTAGCACACACTGTATATCTTGACCAGGGGTACAGCAAACTGAGTGAGTCCCACGAGAACTCCTAGCCTAGAATGTCCTCATCATAGATCCATATTCTTCACTCTCTAGACACATTGCTTTTGCAAGTGTGACAGGTAGGAGGATCACCAAAGACTGCTGAAAGATTTAGAAAGTGTCCAGCATAACCAGGACTACTGCATACACAAGCTTGTGCCAACAATATGCAATGTGCAGTAGTTTATTGAAATGGTAACGACAATAAAAGCTTTATTTATTCTCTCTCCCTGAGGACATGCCAGTTATACTTTTACCTTTTCGAAAAGTAAAAATTCCATACTTTGCCCTTTACATAATTTGAAAGCGTTCCCGACCTTATTGTCTGGTTACCTTACTCTGCCTTGTTTTTTAACTGAGAATGTAGAATATTTCAAAGTCCTTCCAGATACCTCTACAAAGAAAAAAGATGATCCTTGTGGGTTGGAAGGAGCAAGAGACTCCTTCAGTGAGATCATTACACTGACATCTAGTGTTCATTCATATCAATGCTTTAGTGGTGTCCCTCATTAATTCTTGTGTGGTATTACAGGTAGATTATGATCTTAGCATCCTCCCACTGGATTCTTCAGCTTGTGGAGGTTAAAAGAGGCACTGATGTTGCATGTTTCCTACTTGAGAAATTAACTGAAGGATGTTTTATCGATTTGCAGAATAGTTTTGTATTATGCTTTCTCTGTGGTGGTGTCTTTGAAAAACTGCAGAGTACTTATATCCAGGGAATTCTGCCTGCCTCCACCTTGCATACCAATTTTTGGTCGGTCTGTGCTCTCTTAGTTCTTTGGTGGGTGAATTAATGTCATAAATTGCCAGTTAATAAAGGCTGCTCAAACCATCAATTTGTTGCAGTAATCTTAAAATTATAATAATGAATGTTTGTAGCAGCAATGTAAATGAATATTAATAATTTTGTGACTTTTTAAGTAACTAGTTTACTGATAGATTTGAATCATTGCTATTTCGGATCAGCAAATCCGTTTAAAAGTCTGCTGTTCCATCAATTTATTGATTTAAAAATGACCCATTCTGGAATTTAAAGCATAATCGTCTGGTCATCATTTAGCTTTTTAACCATAGTCTAACAATTTCCATGAATGTATCTAGCTATTTAACACCAAAAATTATTTTATTTTACTTTATTTTTTTGTAGGACATTTAGCTCTTTCACTCGACTGGTGAGCTTCCAACCTCAAGTAATATTTGTTTGACTACTATTAGGGTATAGAGAATCGGGGTGAAATTGACACGGGCTGTATGGTTGGTGCAGTCTCGGTCGATTGCCCATGTGCAGGCCACATGAGCGTGAAACCCGCTGCAAAAAGGCATCATTGTGCTGCGTCCTGTCAGTTCATTATTACACGTAATTGTTCTCAACGTTAATCGGCCCTATTCTGAGCAAGTTGTATATTCTCAGGTATCAGCGCCGCTGGTTCCCTTTTCACTGAGTAAAACAACACTGGCCTGTTAGCCTTAAGCTGACATTTAATGCTTCATTGCTCTGGAACAGTGGCCAGAATTAGAGTTCGAATGCTGTTTGGACCACAGCAAATGATTGATTTTATCACTGTTTATTAATAAAACGAGATGTCACGTACGAGGCGCTTGTTGTATCTGGACATTAGCAGGCCCTGAATTCTTTTGGTTTTACTACAGTTCTGTATTGCAGGCTTGATATTGATTGACTGCTAACATGGCCTTGTATAAGTTTGAAACCCAAACATGGGGGAAAAAAATCATTTTCGTGACAAGCTACCATTGAATGACTTCACTGGACTTACTATTCTTTTCTCAGAATGCCAGGTGCAGAAAGCAGCTTGTTTAACTTACCAAGCCTGCTTTGTTTGGTTCATCTGCTATTTATACATATGGCCACAAATGGTTCACTGTGTGTAGCACTGTAGTACAAAATTATAAAAAAAAAATAGAGCAATGGTTGAAAAAAAAAATCCTGTTATTGTTATTTTAATTCCTGCTTCTATCTTTTGCAGTTCTTTTTTGGTTTCTGTGGCATAACGCTTGTCAAAAAGGACCTTTTCTGTTTTGTCTGTTTAAACAGTGCATCGCAACCCAAATTCAGTTATTAATCAGGTAGATCCTTGTCTGATGGAACTAAAGAGTTCCTGTTTTAGGAGGCCAGGTCAGGACATTGAGGGGTATATGGTCACCTTGTCTCCTTGTGGTTTCTCTTTTTACATCATGATATGCAGATGGAGATGAACTAGAAAAGGAAACCCTTTGTTTTATAACTGATTCATATTACTAAAGTTTTACTTTATTTGCAATATAATCTGATTTATCTGAAGACTACGTTTAATCTTCTAGCGCCAAACCGCGATGCTCATCTTCACGTAAGATTAATTGTCCATCCCATTCATCCATTTTCTGTAACTGCTTATCGAGTACAGGGTCACGTTGAGCTTGCAGCGTATCCCGGGAAACACTGGGCCACGGCACGGGGTACCCTGGATGGAAAGCTCGCATTGCACTTGGATGCACAGTTGAACACTATGGGGAATTGAGAGAGACCAGTTCACCGAACCGCATGTCTTTGGACTGTCAGAAGTGCCTGGAACACTTGGCAGAAATGCATCCAAACATGCCAACAAAGCACGCAACTCGGCTGGCAGTCAAGCCCCTGGCACTGGTGGGTGTGAAGCTATGGTGCGACACTCTGAGGTTACACTCCAAGTTTAATTAGGACTGGTCCCTTTTGCATTTTCTAATTTGTATAATTACTAATCCAGAAACCATGGAGCCAGTCCCTGCTTACGTCAGCCTGACTCTGGTGTTCAGAAGCCAAGACTAAAGGTGATTCAATCAGACTGATCTTTTGGAAAACACCATTCAGATAATTAATTCATTTAGTCTGAGTGTGATGGCTCAAAATATAAGACTGCCAGCGAAAAAATAAAGAAAAATATGTATGTATGATTTCTCTTGCCCTCAGTCTTTATTTATCATAACAGATGTTTGAAACGTGTGAAAGTCTGTGAAACTTATGATTCATGCTGAGATCTACAGTACAGGGTCATATTGCTGTTTCGGAGCTAACAGCTTTCGTTTCACCCGATCGTTAAGGCTGCTGCTTTTAGAAATGCCAGTAACTTTAGACTGGCAGGTAGAGCTCTGTCTAGGTGTCCTGGTGCACGTCTCCGCGTAAGGCTCTAATTTCCCCGATGCTGTATTGATGCCGCATCTGACGGGAAGCTCTTTGTTTTGGTTCCTCCCCCGTTCAGCTATCAGGGACTCTGTGTTTCGGAAAACAGTGATAACTCTCCTCGACAAACAGCATCATTAAAACCTCTAACATGGGGAAAATATTTTGTCTTTGCATGTGGTTTCATGTTCCAGATATTGTGGCAACGGGACAGTTTTGTTTTTGTTTTTTTGATTGTAAAATGCAAACCTTTCTTTGTCTTCTTTTTTTTCCTCCTAATACTTGGCATTTGGGCTTTCTTCCAGTTTGCGTCAGCATCTGTCCAGAGTTGGACTGATTTAGACATTTGGACTGATTTATTCTGGAGCCTATGGCAGAAAGGCTGAGAAAAACCCAGGATGGGACACCAACCCATCACAGGGCACAGTCACACACCATTCATTCACACATGCACACCTACAGGCAATCTGCTAACTCCAACCACTGCCCCACCATGCCACCCTAATCAAGAAGTTATATGTATGGCTTGGTGACGATTTCATGGAACATCTTGATTATTGAAACCGATTGCCTGATGTGTAGATGAGCATGTATGCCTCTTAAAACAGTTATTAGCCATCAGTCTTTATTTTTTGTGTTCCTGTTATTAGTGATTTGCATATTTTTGGAAGTTTACAGAAGGCTGAAAATTCTTTATATTTTCATGGAGTGTCAAGCGTTTTTAGCTCAAGTTCTTTGAAATGAAAGTGACCAAATGCATTAAATTGGTACAGAAATGAAAAATACAGGTTCCTCAAAAACTACTCAAAGCTGAAGTTGTATCTGCGCTACTAGGAAATATGCTCACGAAAGTTCGGCAAAAACATTTCTGGACGTCTGTGAACATCATCTCATTCAGCATGTGGAGGTTATTTTATCGAGATGGCCATAGCCCTTATCTGCTCCCTCTAATCTGCCGAAAAGAATATAATTCAGTAATTAAGGAATATAATTCAATTAACGTCACTTTAAATTAGACGGTTTACAGTTGCTTAGGAGAATTGATATTGCTTCTCTTTTCTCTTTTAGTTCTCTCTTAATGACGTTGTAATGTGTCATTACACACCTATGTAAAGCGTTTTGCGGCCATTCTGTCGTGAAAGGCGCTATATAAAGATGAATCTAATTGAATTCTCATGCCGGGCAGTTAGTTTCTTGCTTTTTCTCATTTAATCCTGGGATAGCCATGTCTTCCCTCATTTAAGCAGAATCAGAATAATTGATCTTCACATGAAGATTGTGGAAATACTCCCTTACCTTCCTGTTCCCTTTCTTCAACGTAATTAAATAATGGATTTAGTTTCAAAACTCTGCAGTAGCGGCGAAGGAGAAATTGCATTCAGATGACCAGTTTATTTTTCTTCTCTGCCCTGCCGAAGCTTAAAAGTCATTTTTATTTTCTTTACCCCCCCTCTCCCCTCCCATTCTCTCCACTAACATGACAAGAACCAGCTCATTGAAACCACTGTCCCTTGGAAGTTTGTCATGGTGTGGAGGAGAAATGCTTTCGGTTAGTGTCACGGAGCGGTAAATTCCCTCAGCACTGGACACCTGCTATTTCACTCAGTCGTCAGACTCGTTTCCACATCACATCAGTCGTCCCAAAAGCAAACTGCAAAATATATATATATATATATATATATATAAAATATAAAAAAATCTGCTTTTTATTTTGTGAATAAAATGTTATTGGGAAATCAAAAGCATGCACATTTACAGTAATTAGGATAACTCATTTATCTTCACAAAGCACAGTTATCGGAGAAAATGTTTTAACTTTTGAAAATCGAAAAACATAATTATTTTGCTAGACCCTTAGATTAGGTAATCATTTTATGTAATGTTCCTCCTCCCATGAACCTTTATCCATGTAATAAATGAGCTTATTGATATTGTTCTTTACTTACAATGTATTTAGTGAAAATAAGGTATATAAATGGTGGATTTTCTGGAAATGACTAGGAACACGTGAATGTCTGCTGCATCTTCCCACTGACTGCCCTCATTATCATATGTTTGTCGACACTGAAACCATCGACTGCAAAATCAAAAGGAAAAACATACCCCCAGATTTCTTAGAATTATTCAAAGGGTTTGATAGCTCAAGCATTCCAGAAATGGTAAAACAGTCCTTCGTCCAGAGGCAAACAGCTCCAGCTACTTAGAATAGCCCTCAGTGATAACCGCATACCCCATTTGCTCTGTAAACAAGCTGTGTTTGTTACATTTTTCCCCAAGTTGCTTTATTCTTTGTTCAAAGTAATCTGACATTTTTTTACTTTGTGCAGTAGCATTTAGTGCTACCAGAGCTGATCATTAGTAATTTGATTTTATTGATTAATGTATTTGACCCAATCAGAAGCCATCTGCCCTCACCTGTAAAGAGGGAACTATTCTCAGTTGCACAGATCAGACCATCCGGAGGCTTCTTTTTTGACATGTTGGCAAAATGCAGGCAAGCATGCCGCTAGCTAGCTCATTATGAGATGAAGTGCAGGCATAGTAGGGCAAGGTGAAATGATTGTACAGCATAACAGAGATACAGAAGTTGGGAAACCCACCTCTCTTTGGCTGACTAGCTAGCTAGCTGTGAGAGCCAACAAAAAGGTTGCTGTGGCGTAAATGGCAGATAATTCTGATGATAATGGAAGTAATATGTCCTGTTGTGTAGGGGCTTCGTAGTCTCAGGCCAGTCAGAGTGCCCATGCTGACCCCTGTCTACTATCAAAAGTATTTACAATGTGCACACAAGTATCATAACTGGACTTTGGAGCAATGGAAGAAAGTCGCCTGGCCCAATGAATCCCGCTTCCATGTACGTGTTGAGCATCCGTGGGATGCATAGAACCGACAAATCCAGTCCTTAGGCACCCATAGGCAGCACTCCTGCGATCATCATCAAAATGATCAGCCATTTGTGCCATAGTTGCCCTTCTGTTGGTTCTTACCAGACGGGATAGTCTTCATCTACCTCCCACATTAATGAGTCCTGGCCACCAAAATATAAATATTTATAAAAAAATTTTTTTGGTAAAATATTTCCCAAGTGTTGAATTTTTAATACAGCTTTTCGAGACATCCGAGTTTAATTTGGATGCTTACATTATTTTGCTTTGCATACGGAAACAAATTTATTTCAGAAAAACTAAAAAATTAATAGCCCCCTGATGCTAATAGTCAATTGTGTATCCTTTTTGCTGGATAACAGCCTTCAGTAATTTGTTTTAGTTAGTTGTAGTTTCTAACAAGTCTCACACATGTCTCCTAAGCAGTCGCAGCCCATTCTTCTTTGGTGAATTTCTCAAGCTCCTCCACATTTGATGGTCTTCTGGCATGGACCTTGGTTTTCAGTTCACCTCACTGACTTTAAATGGGATTCAAGACAGGGCATTGTGCAGGCCAGTCAGTAACGTTCACTTGGGTCTTCTGGAGGTAGTTCTTTACCAGGAGCAACATATGTTTTGGGTCATTTGTTGGAAGACAAAGTGACAACTCCTACCCAGTTTTGCTGCAGACTGCTTGAGGTTTACCTTCAAAATCTTCACATATCCTTCTTTCTTCACGGTTCCTTCCACCTTGATCAAATTCCCAGTTCCAGACGTAATGAAGCATCCCCACAGCATAATACTCCCCACCACCCTGTTTGCCTGTGGGGGACGGTGTTCTTTTGGTTGTATGGCTCTCCCTTCTTTCTCCAAACATAAAACCATCTTTATGGCCAAAAAGCTCTAGTTTCGTCTCATTTGACTAAAGGACATGCTCCAGTATGTATAATCTTTTTCCAGTTTGTCCTTAGCATACTTCACTCTGGCTTGTAGGTGTCTCTTCCCCAGAAGTGGAGTTCTTCTTAGTCTGCAACCTCACAGTGCCTTCCTGTGCAGGGCTCTAGTGATTGTCTTATTTAAGACTACAATTCCCAATTTGGCTAAATCATTCATTAGTGTCTTGGCAGTTGTTCTTTAGACACATTTCTCGCTAGTCTCTCCCCACCCCCCACCCCCCCCAGAGTCTTTGAAATCTTTCGCTTCCCACCTCTGCCAGGCTTGTTCTGTACTGTGTGGCTCTTTCTTGATGATAGTCCGCACTCCAGTTCTTGACACGTGGAAACGCCGTGATAACTTTGTATATCCATCATCTGCTCTGTGAGCATCAACAATTCCTTTGCTCTCTTGTGTGTGTGTGCGTGCATGCATATATATATATATATATATATATATATATGTGTGTGTGTATCTGTATATGTCTATGCTTACATAAGACTATTTTATATATGTATTATATTCTTATGTAAGCAGAGAGATATGTTGATATGACCTTGTGAAAGGAGTTCATGCGATTAAGGTTTCTTTTTCTGCGCTATGTTACTGTATATGTTTACTTGAAATGTCACGTTTCTACTGAGTATGATGTCATTGTTTTACCAGAAAAATAAAATGACCTTTGTTACTTAGGCTGCCACTTTTTTTACATTGCTGTGACTTGTCCATGGCCAACCATTTTTCCTCTGTATTGCTCATCCAGCCATTTATTTATTTGCCCCCCCCCCCGTAAGGCCTTGTACCAACCGCTGCAGATGGTGTTTTGAACCAGCAGTGCCATTTTTGTAATGTTTGTTTTAAAATATTAGTGTGATAAAATTGCTGGATTTGTTTGGACTTGCTTAACTTCTCCATGGCCCCCCACATCTCAGTTTTTTTTCTCTGCCTTTATTTCTGTTTGACACAAAAACAAGTCTTCCCCAGCTCTCTCTCATTGTTTTTTTGAATTACCAGCAGCCAAAAGCACATGATTGAACAACATCGTGCTGAATTTATGCCTAGCCGACTCATTGACGGCCATCTGTTTGTAATGTGCCATTTGCCTCACTTGTACGCTTTGGACGAAAGCTTCTGCTAAATAACGGAAGTGTAAACCCCTTGTGATGACTTAAGACGTCTATATATATATATATATATATATATATATATATATATATCGTTAACCCTGTCACATTCTAGTTAACCTAACCTGGTGTCTTGTAGAACAAGTAGGGTTAAGTGTCCAGTGAAAAGCTTGCAAAGTTAACACTGTGATCTTTTTGTAGGAAAGAAGTTGCTTAATTTTTAGGCATCCATTGCATTCACAGATTTTCAGGAGGACAGGTATCATTTTGCAAGGAAGGTGACAGTGATAAATGAAGTGCGTCAACTCTTATGAAATAAAATAATTGCAGCGCTCAATTGAGAAGACGTTTGTTTTTCCTTCTGCCCTAACTGCAGGTTAGGAGCGTTGTTTCCATATGATTGCAACATCATTCTTGGTGCAGATTAATTCAGGGGGGAAAAAAAGAAAAACAAGTACTTTTAAAATAATGCAGATTCTAGCTTCAGAGGCTGTGAACAGACGGGAATGCATAACAACTGTGGAGCCTGGAAGATGGATAGAACACGTAAGAACAGAGGAACTAGCTATTCCTGTGTGAGCCTTTCATGGAGGGAATCTGGTCATTGTAGCAACTGTCATCTGGGTGTTTTTATTTTTTATTTTTTTATTTTTTTTTAGCACCATTATCTCAAACCTTGGATGCCGATAGCGGCGGCTCCACCTGCCTCTTAGCTGGGTTCCACTGCCACTCTTGATTATCAGAGACGCGTAATGGTTTTGTAACCGTTAGTCCATTGCAGAGGAAGCGTGTCTCCGGCTTAGCATAATGATTTATGGGCCACGTCTCACGCCAAGTAAACAGTAGCCAAGATAAAAAGGAATGCAACTTTTTTTTTTGCCCCCACCACCACCACCTCTTTAAGAATATTAATGACATCCATTGTTTTTTTAGTGAATGTATCCAGGACACACTGTACCGACACAAGAGTTGTGACGAGTGTCAAACGCACATACGTGATTCGGGAGCCAAGACAGGAGCAAGAAGAGTAATTATATTTGATCAACGTTTTTTTTTTTTTCTCCCCTTTTCAAAAAGCATCACTTTACAAATAGACTCTGTGCATTTTGTCCATTTCCATCCGAAGCAGTTGCATTGGAAAGTTAACGAAATCGAACATCACTCAACAAAATATTAATTTCCTAGTAAAGAAATCGCACAGTTAAACGTTTTCTAAACAAATGATTTCTGGTTTAGATATATTTTCTCTGATTGCTTGTACTCCAGCTCCAGCAAGCGGCTGAGGTGTCGCTCATGAGAGGAGCGAGGGTCATCTCAGCAGAGGATATTCTGTTTCTGATGCGCAAAGACAAGGTGAGCGTAGCTTCACACATATCTGACAAGTGGTGTGGTGTCATGTTATGTGGGGCCAGGAGCACCCTGCCCAGTGCGTTAAGTAATTTGTATACTTCTGAAGTGTGTTACATGTCAGTTTAAAGAGTTTGCAGCGTGCATTGTCCTGTTGTATTGTTGTATTTAGAATTTAATTGTATTATTACTGCCCGGAATTTTGTAGTAGCCTCTAGTGAGTAGTTTGGATGATTTATTGGGGATGATTTATCAGTTTTTCTTCATGAGGCAGACTCTTTCCTTTATCATAGAAAAAAGTACGACGTCTGCTGAAGTACATGCA
The DNA here is from genome assembly GCA_026780765.1 of Petrocephalus schoutedeni. Classification (NCBI taxonomy): domain Eukaryota; kingdom Metazoa; phylum Chordata; class Actinopteri; order Osteoglossiformes; family Mormyridae; genus Petrocephalus; species Petrocephalus schoutedeni. The sequence goes on along the minus strand of JAODKL010000027.1, from coordinate 18,014,938 downwards.
GTTCAGAGACTATAAATCGAAAATAATCAAGACCATTGATGACGACGATCTGCTTGATACCGGTATGTGTTCCGAGTATGTTTAATTTTCCCCAACCACCTGAACATCCATCCATCCATTTTCCAACCCGCTTATCCTGTTCAGGGTCGCGGGGGGTCCGGAGCCTATCCCGGAAGCAA
>JAODKL010000027.1:17998107-18009178 GCA_026780765.1 Petrocephalus schoutedeni | reverse complement strand
ATTCATTGTAGAGTCTTAAAGCACTTATGTAAGTCGCCCTGGCTAAGGGCGTCTGCCAAATGCTGTAAATGTAAATGAATAAAAAGAAATATTTCATCCACACCTTTTCCCTCTTCAGTTGCAACCAGTCTGAAATAAATCAAACTTCCATTGTTTCATTACTGTGACACTAAAAGTGTTACCTTCACTCGCAATGTTTCAGTGTTACCCACAACGTTTGAAAAACTAGATAATTAGAATGGACAGTGTTTCTCTCTATACTATCTGCATCTGTTTTGTTTTATGTATACAATTTTATGTAACGTTACTTTGCATTATGGTATGCAGCGTTTGGAATATGATGGTGAGAATAAACCCCATTCTTGACTTGCTTGCATTCACATGCTCTGAGAACTCCTTTACTGTGACTGACAGTGCACCAAGATGGCAGCATAAGCCAATTGCGCAATTGCAACCCTGCCGTTGGTGAGATTGAAAATAGCGCCACCTACGTATAAGCAGAGTCACAGGGAAAAGGCATAAATTAAAAAGATCAATCTGGGGATTTCATAAATCAACATCGAATCATTAAAACCAGTATCCCAATTAATCATAAAATCAGTATTTTTACCATCCTTATTCACCTTATTTTAATTATCTACAATCATTTGTAATGCACGCTGAATTCATCTCATCCATGATGTTTTTCCTAAATGTCATACCTTTTCCTGTTCCTGAAGTAAATCTAGCTGATGCCTTGCTGCCTCAACAGACGTTCTTAATAACTATGCATTTAATATATAATTAAGAAGAGTATTAATAATAAATAAAATAAAAAAACATGCATGTTTACCAAAAGAACTTGCATATCTCAGAGGAAACTAATGGGTCCTCATGGGAGTAATCACTGTAATACTTGCTACTTGTTATATTGTTATATTTTTAGGCATGTAATACAGTAATGAGTTGTAGTGGCAGCGACAGCAGAGTAATTAGATTCCTGTCTTCTGTTTACGATATCGGATGAGTGGGAATTGTTTCCCAGCTTATGGCGGCCTTACAGTTCAGGCCTGAAAAATCATTTTTATTGCTACGGATTAGACAAGGATAGGCTTTTGTCAGCAGTTTGGACTCTGTTTCCTCAGGCAAACCATCAATCTTTTCTTGGACGCAATAAGATCTCAGACAGTCTGTTATTTTCTGCGACTTTCTCCACCATGTTCAGATGGAAATGTTTAGAAGGCTCTTTGTCATCCTGTGTGGGATCGGCATTGTGTTTGCCGTAACGCCATGTTGACAGCGAGTCTTGAATGGATGCTATTCTGGGACTCTGGGGGATATATATTTTGCAGACACCCGCAAAACGGCACACGGCTCCAGCCCGATGCAAGCCCCCCCATCCCCCCCTTATTTTTGGCATTAATCACAGGCGAGAATTGTAGGGCACGTCCCTGGCTGAATACTAAAGAGGGTAAGGAACCTGCAACCAGAACGAGACCAGGCCACCGCTGCCATCGTTACACCGTGTAAATGAGTGAGAGAGACGCCCTTAATGCTAGCCACGATGCCAATTAAATGCAAATAAAGAAAATGTGGCGGGACGTGCCAGTTTGTATTTTTTATTTTTTTTTTGTATTCTCCTGAGAGCCAAATGTTCCTCATTTGCATTTATTCAGTGCTTAAAAGATTTATTTGATCCTAGAATGAGGAGAAAAAACCTTATGGACTTCCTCTCTTGGTCATGAAGAACTTCTCTAAACTAGGACATTCTTTACTGAGGCATTGAACCGCTGCGATGTGCAGCCTTCAAATTATATATTTTATTTTATTGTTTATTTATTTTTTTGGGTAGGATTTTTAGGAAAATGAATTGCCAAAAATGCTTCTGCTTCATGGGAGTAAACGACATGAAATATCCCATATTTATAGCTGTCCTCAAGTTAAATATAATCACTATGCTATACATGTACATGCATTGAGAAGAAACCAACTGTGAGAAGGTAACAGGATCACCATCAAAGGTAGCCTGCCCAGGGATTTTCCCAATAACGGGCCTGTTAAATTTCTGCAGTAATATAATCATGGTCTTGGGAGAAGTAATATTTTTAAATGCTATATTACATTTAGCTCAGTTTAACCTATAAGTTATTTAAGTACTTTTTAATGGGTTTACAGTACTTTTGTACCATTCTCCTGTATTGTTCCTTTGGTTTAAAAAAAAATTATTATAAAAAAAAAAAGCTAGTAGTTGACCTTGCCCAGTCGGTGACCAATAAACAGAAATACAGATTAAACACTAACATCCATCCAATCTTCTTCTATACTGCTTATCTAGGGTGGAATTATGGTGTAAGACACTGAATAGGAAAAAAGAAAAATAAGACAAAGCGACAGTGATGGTTTGAATTACTATGCTGTAGGTGGTGATTCTGCTGCTGCAGCAAAGCTTGTGTTTCTTAGAAGAATTTAAAAATAAAACTCAATGACTGTGTGTTTTGGAATAAGACAGTAGCAGGTCATGCTACCTAAGGAAATTATTCGTAAATCTTAATGCTTTATTTTTTGTGGCTACCCTTAAGATATTCCTTAAGTTACAGAGTTACTGAAACCTCACAGAAAAACCCTGTATGGACCGCAACACAAGTCTTAGGTATAATCTTTTGTTTTGTTAACATCATGACCCAAAGCCCGCATTTATCATCAAAATTGCTCAAGAGAAAATGTTTCGGCTGGAATTGATTTTCTTTATTATTTTTTGAAAAGGACCTAGCTGGTAGACTGTTTTTGACATCGTTCTTCCGTCACCCAGCCTAGAGAATGCGGGCGAAAAGTTCCATAGATAACTTCTCTTTGATGGGTGCACCTCTGTTTTTCACTCTGCTTAACTGAAACTCCTCAGCACTGGCTAAATTGCCAGACTTCAATGCCATTTGAATGTTTTTTATAGTAAAAAAAAGATTTATCTATTAAGCTTTCCGATGCCCAAGTGTAAAAAAGAAGCTTTGATCAGTGCCGTTCACCTGCCAGCTGACCTTTCAGTCACCCCTCTGTACTTGTAGTACACGTCAGCAGGCTGACTGAGGCTACTGCTGTGTCTCTTGTTGTTTGGAACCTGTTACTGCACCTGCACCTAGCTGGTGGTCTGGACCCTGGGAAAGTGTTATTACTACTATAAATATTACACTTTTCACCAACATGTAGGTATGAAGAGTGGGCACTATTGTTACATTTACATTAAAATTTGCGGTATAAATTAAATTCAGTAATTTATTTTTAAACAGCTAGGATGTTGCCATAATAAGTTTAAAGGTGTATGTGTCATTTTTCACATTATTTTATGTCATTTTAAATTACTTTTTATTGTCTTGTAGTCAGACTGAGATCTAATGGAGTAAATCAGAGGACAGTGCCGATCCATAGCTGCGTGTTGGTTCCTGCCGTGCCACACTTGTCATTGCTGGATGCCGGGGGACTCGAGTGTGACTTGAATGGCCTTGTTTGTCATCCGGAATGGGGTGGGCACTGATATAAGTGATGTGCCCCAGGGTGTTTTCAGTGCAAATGCGACCGCGCTACCTGACGAACCTGCCGTCGGGGGGTGCGATTATGGCGATAGCGCTGATCCCACAGCCCGCGCGGGTAAGATAGGAACCGCTTAGCTGCGAGGTGTCGCTGCCGCACTCGCTGGCAAACGGCTGCGTTCCGACAGGCCAGGTGCAGACGCTCCCGCTGGACTCCGTTTAGCTGCCTCAGGCAAATGCTGGGTTTCAAGTTCCTTGGTCGTCTCGTTGATAATGCTGAGTTTGCTATGGTTCTATTCAGATTTTAGTGAAATTGCCATGCAATTGAGTTCTTACGTTTACTGCACTGTAAATTGTAAAGTGTTCAGTTGTTGCCAATTTTTTAAGAATTTGTTTTCCGGGGGGACATCTTTTTATGTTGATTTGTATTTTTCCAGTGATTTTCCATGATTTTCCTGTGTTAATCTGTCCATCCGTTGTGACATGAGGTGTCTATTTGTTGTAAAATGAGTTGTAAATGATACCTTTATGGATTAATACATACTGTAATTCATACATTGTAATTGTATTGATTATAATAAATTATGCATAAGAAGATGAAATTATTACACTCTCTTAAATGCTTATTACATGCTTGTATTGTGCCGTAGAAATTTCACTGAGTCGATTGTTTCAGAGTCTGACAAACTTTTTTATTTTACGGCAAAGCTTTGGGGGAGCAGACACTCAGCAGTTTCTCACGCGTCTGTGCTCCCTGAACAACAGATGCTTACATCTTTTATAGGCAAAAATACGCCAGTTTACAGAGAGTTCAAGGAGGATATCTGTGGTATCTGTAGACACCAGCTTCTTCTGCTTAATCGGGGCCCATTATCACTTCAAAATGGGGATGACCTATTTATGATCATTCTTGTTGTTTCATTACCCTGTTAGAACAAGTTGACCTCAGTCAGTTACTGCATCTCACTTCCCTGAATGATCCCCTGTTCTCCTTCCACATATCCTTGACCAATAACATACATGCATTTCTTATATTATTTTCTGCAGCAGCTTTACTTCTCAGGTCAGGTCTGTACGTCTGTATGTTCCTTATAAAATGCTAGAAATCCATTACTTAAGGAAGCTACGTTAATACATTGTGTGCTTAATACATCGATTCGAGTGAGGTAAATCATTGTAATCATTGTAGTTAAATCAACAGTATTACCATGAGTTTCATTATTAATTACTGATTAGGTTTGCATTGAGTCTGAATTTGCTTTTGCATTGCATTTGCATAACCCTGAATTTGTCTACCACAATTGCATAATATCCTTTCATGAAATGCACTAAAAATCATGCATACTTAGACATTCAAAATGTATAACATCTAAATGTCTAAATTTGATTATGATCTTGTCATTTTGGTGCCCCCTGACATGCAGAGAATAGAGAAGCACACCAGAATGATGGACCCCACTCAGTATAGCGAATTCTGCGAAAGCCGGCAGCTCAGCTTTTGTAAGTATTTGGAAGATATATACTTATTGTATAGCTTTTGTAAGTATTCTGCCAGACATGCTAGACTTTCTACATATAATGTCGATTCATTCATATATATACACAATTGTTTAGCTGTGCATTTAAATGGGATTCCTGTGCTGTATAGAATGAGGACCCTGGAGTGCTAAGTATGATAACATCTGGGCCCTTGGATGGATTATCATGCGTCAGCACGCAGCCGCGCGTGAATATCTCAGTTTAGTATAGAGCTGGATTCGTTCCTCAGAGGGCCTCGTCCAGGGCCTGGCTGTGGCGCGGCTGCGAGCCACATTCCAGCTGTAATGACATGCTGACAGACCTTGGGCCTCGCCAGCCCGTCCCGGCGAGGGGGCCACTGGTACCGGGCCGACCCAGTGACAGGATGTAAATTTACGAGTTTGATTGCGTGCGCTCCCTGCTTTCCTCCTGCGGGAGGCTGAACGCACGACATCGTGCCGAAGGTCAGAGATTAAAAACACTGTTAAAAGGAAGCATAAATACTTCAAAAAATCACATTCTCCGCACCGATCCATCAACTAAAACTGGAATTACTGTTTCAGTCATTACCCTCAGCCAAGGTGGAGAGGTCGTATCAGGCATATAGTAGACTAATGCTTTTGTATTATGCTTTACGTATGATGAACCTTTAAAGATTAGAAGGCTTTTTGATCCTCTCATGGATACCATTCACAAGTACCTGTAAATGTGCTTATTTTCTCGCAGTTTGGTTGGTGTTTTAATGTTGGCTTTCGATAAGCATTATCCGCGAAGTCATTTTTTATTTTTATTTTTTAAAGGTAGTGCTTGTCTTAAGGACCTGTTCATTATTATTGCATATCTCTGTAAAACCAGATTACTAATCCCAGGTCTACTTTAGGTCATTCTGAAATGCGATTATACCCTATAGCAACCGTAGATAGTAGTTTTCTAAACATTGTACAAAGTACTGACAGTTTTGTTTTCTAGCCATTTCTCATGGAGAATTCAACTTTGTGGGTTTTCAGCCAAAAAAGCTTCCAAATTCCGTGAATGGCTGGACTGCAGTAGCATGGAGGTGAAGCCCAGTGCAGTTTCCATGGAAATCCTGTCGTATTTGGCATACGAGACTGTGGCGCAGGTAAAACCTCACTCTGGCTGCCCCTGCTGAACCCTGGGGGGGACCCCATACAGTCATGGTCCTTTAATTTCCTCAGTGAACTTAAAAGGTTAATTTGAGGTTAGCTGTGCTTACCAGTGATTCCTAATGACATGGAAAAGAAGTTATGAAAATCCAAAGGATTGGGGAGAGGCTAATTTGATAATATTTTGATATTATAAGATAATATTTTGACAGGGAAAGCATTAAGCATCTTGGTAATCAAATTTTTATTAGAAAAGTAAACCATCAAATAAAATCACAATATTGTGAGAGGAATTACTGATATACAGTATATTTTTGAGGAACTGATCATAATACTTTGCAAATATACCTCTTTTTTCTCTTGGCAAGCACGCCTTGTTATTATTATGTGTTACTGAATCGGTTTGTTATATTTTGAGAATTTTGAGTTTTCCAGAATACCAGTCTGTTGCCCACTTGAAACCGCTATTATGTCAAAAGCATTACAGGGATAAACATTAGAGGCCTGTATAATGAATTAACACATTTTGTCCTCCTTTTTCTCATTTCCCGTTTCAGATAGTAGATCTGGCACTGCTGGTTAAACAAGATATGACCCCCAAAACTGGAGACCCCTTCACTCATGCCATTTCGGCCACGTTCATCCAGTACCACAATTCCACAGCCGAGGTATTGCCACCCCCGTCCGATCTTCCGACTGCCAGTCTGGATGGCATCATGCATTATTCAACATGCGCTCCCCCTGGAAAACATTAAATCCCCACTGTTTAAAGCCCTTTGCAGAAGCGGGCCGGCCAAGTTTGCGGTAGGTGATGGTGTGTTGCGGGAACTCTTCCTTCGGGGATCTTCACTGTCACTGAAACCATAAAACCACTTCTTTCTTCCTTGGGTCAAATCGAGTCAAGGCTGCTGTGGGTTGAGGTCCTTGCGAGTTCTGTGGCTAGTACCCCGGGACTGTTTCTCATCCAGACCATGTAGGATCAGTCTTAGTGTCCCCAAGACGGGTATGATCTGTAGGTTGCCGTGGCCGATTGACCCTGCGGGTTCTAGAACAGTTGGAAATTGTGTCCTGGTGGTTTGTGCTTAAAGCAAACTCTCTGGGGTTTAAAATTTCTTTTTACTATTATGACCAAGCCCATTGTTTTGTAAACTGAATAATTGAGAGCCACCGCTGTTTTTGCGAATGCGCTCCCAGACCTTGTCTGATTTTTCGTCAGTGTGGTCCGTGAGGTTATAAAGATGGGGGGGAAATCACAGACAATTGGAGTGATCGATTGACTGATTGAACAGTGTCTTCTCCAGGGGCAGTCTGTCACTGTGAAGAGCAATCCAGATTCCCCAGAGAATACACCCCCTTCCCCCCCCACTGGTGGGCACCAGGGAAAATTCTACTCCATGGCCCAAGGCAATGGGGGACTGGTCCAGGATGGGAGCAGCAAAATCAAGCAAAGGAAACGTAAAAAGGTTCGGAATCCATTAATACGATCTCATCCATTAATGTAAACTTGTTATTTGTTTGATCAATTGTGTATGGTCGTTTTGTAACTATGGTGCAGCTTTTTGTGGACCACCTGTCATTTTAAACAGTGTCTATCTTTTAATATCTTACCTGAAACCACGGACTTGCATACTGATGTACCTTAATTGTTAAATAGAATATACCGGTTTACGTTTCTTTTTCTTGTTCTATTAGACAAAGAAAGCACTTCCACAGCTTAGAAATTGCACACAGCCGGTTTAATTCATTCATTCATTAGAGCCTTAGATGTACTATAGTAATTTAATACACTAATAGAGAATTAATATTTTTGTTTAAATTATCGAAGTGGAATAGCTTAAATGAATTATGCTGCTGCGGACGTCATCTTGACTCTGCTCTAGTTGCCCAGATGTTCATCCGCATTGACCCGATTCTGACTGGGCTAACTTGTGCAGTCACATATGGATTAGATACTCTGGTTCCACTTCCTTGTGAAACTATATATATATATATATATATATATATATAAAAGGACTGCCCGTACTTATTACTTCAACTTTCTTCATCAGAAGTGTTTTTTTTTCCCCCCTGCGATGTTTAGAAAGATACAATTATCTGAATATTAACCGATTTCTTCTGGATGTGAGCTGGCTAATAATTAGGAAATAACGGTATTACTTGATATCACAGGAATCTTGCATATTGTGCTTCATTCTTCACCCCTCAATGTATGCAAATTGAATCTCATGCATAATTCCGCGCAGACAGCGTAGTTGATCCTTTTTTCATCATTGACTTTTTCTTCTGTTGCACATTTCGCCTGCCTGTTAACACGTGTGCGCTCAAGGTCCAGCTGCCGTTTTTGCGCACGTTCCTGTGTGTGCGTGTGTGCGTGTGTATGTGAGACTCAGGGACCCCCTTGCACAGAGCAGAGGGCTGTGTTTTTGATTTAGGAACCATCTCTGGTGTTTGTCTGTTGCAGAGCGCGGCAGCTTGTGGTATGGAGGCTCAAAGTGGTGCCATCCAGCCTGGCCACATCAGAGAAGCTATCCGCCGCTACAGCCATAAGATTGGCCCACTCTCCCCCTTCTCAGTACGTAATAACATAGCTGTAAAAAAAAAAAGTTATATTTATAATCTTACTGAAGCCCATTTTAAAGTGGTCGAACTCTAAGATATTTGAATTGTTGAGAGCAATTTGTGGTTAGTGTAATTTTCTGCATAAAACTGGCATAATGCTATTAGACGGTAAGAGTTCTTTTCAGTTTGTCTTGGAAGCACAGAGCTTTATTTATTTAATATTACCATTTTTTTTACGTTTGCAATTACAAATCACAAGTTTAATTTGATCAGCACGATGTAAAATTTTCATTAAAAAATGTTCATTGATTGTCTAGTTAGCTAGCTTTGGGGCATTCCTCACCTCACCTGTTTAAAAAGATTTCCAAATTAGACTAGAGTAAACCTCCATATGACAGTGTAAATAATCCGTTATCCTGCATTGTCGTCATATCGGTAATATCTGATTCTGCGATGGTTTACTTAATCTTAAACAAATTCGCCCGGCCTTATTTGCCTTTCCCAGCCGCATTAAAGGCGATTTGTGGATTATGCTCAATAGGTAAGACATCCGTCAGTGGTGTGGCTAGGTGAATGCTTGTGACAGTGCAGTATAAGATCTTATTTGTTCAGGTGAGGTAGGTAACTGAAGCGTGTCACACAGGAATGGGATGAAGGAAAAGCGCCTTTCTTTGGGGATATCGCTGGCAAAACTGGGAGGAACGCTATCAAAATATAGCTATCTTGGCCTTGGTTCAGGTGGAACACAAGGGTTTGTGATTGTGGGCTAGACGACACTGGAGTGGACTGTGCCTGGTGGGTTTTGGCATAGCAATACAGCACAGGCGAGTTGATTAGATCATCAGACTACCGTTGTCCTTAAGGAGTAGTTTACGTAAATATACTAAATAAAAGGAAATTAGCCAAGTAATTATGGGCCCAGAATTCTAGTAACTGTCATGTCATGCAACCAAGAATCAGTCATTTAGCAGATATGATGCAAAACCAAGAAACGATGACCCAGACTTAGCATCTCTTAAGGTGAAAAGGTAGACGTAGTTAAAATGAGTTTTAAATCAGCGGTTTACGAGCACGGAGGACAAAGAGCCAGCACTGGGCTGCAGTAACTCAGTGCTGGGTGGGTTCAGTGGAGAAAGTGGTGGGTGATAGCGGAAGGTCTGCTGTGGGGAGCTGACAGCTGCCGGTGCTTTGGGTACTGGGCAGGAAACACAGTAGGGAAATCTGCACAGCAGCTGATACCTCCAGTGGCTCACATGAAGTGTTATTTTTTTATTCTTTAAACTGGTGTTATTGATTTGTAAGGAGAGTTATGTGCTGGCTAATTTAAGTGTACATATTTTTGTATGAGAGCGGCACACTGCCTCAGAGTTGGAGGTCCTGATCTCTCCTCTGGTCTTTATTTGAGAGGCATGTTATCTTTGTGTTGGGCGAATCTCTTCCAGGTCCTCCAGTTTTCTCCTGCAAGGAGAGGCAAGGTAGCATATGACTGTGTGTGAGTATGTGTTTGTGCCCAGTGATTGACTGGTATCCTGTCCAGGGTATATACCCCAGCTTTGTGCCCTCTGCTACCTGGAATAGACTACAGGCACATGAGGTAGCAGGCACAGCAGTAGCAATGAAATGACTTTACAAATAATGTAAGTATAATTTAAGTATTAAATTTCACATATAACGTTAATAACTATGATTAGTAATTTGGTATGACTGTAATTGTGCTGAAAATGCAATTTTAGATTCTCCTCTCAGTTGAGTCAATTTTTATAAGAAATCTCAGGGATAATTAACAGAGATGACGGCATGAGATTATGAACAGACACAGAACAATTTGTTTAATAACAATATAACAAGAAATCCTCCTGGTGGCAACCGGATTAGTTAAATTTGCTTATTCACAGTTCATTATTTTCTCTTTTGATAGGCGAACTAGAAGTGAGAGTACAGATGTAACACATTTCACCCCAATTACACATTGTGTGTTTTTCGTGATTAAAAAGCACATTTTGTGTGTGTACTGTATGGACCTGTTAACTGTGAAGGCAAGGCAAATATAAATGTGCAATATTATAAATACTATAAAGCAGTATTATACCATTATTATAAAGCACTAAGTAAGACGTGACTGGTAATATTCCATGTCTTCGGAAAACCAGGAGTGTAATAAGTGCTGTTAATAGATATGAGTGTTTCATATTGGCCACAAATGCTGTGTGTCTAACAGTGTTTGTGGTTTCCGTTGCCTCAGTTAACGTAGCTTTTATTGCCAGTGACGCCAAAAGCTGGAGGGGTATTTTGAGTGTTTATTGCCTTCCGTTCTTTGTATCGTTATGCCTTGCACTACTCAGACAGAAGAAAGTAAAAAACACTAACCAT
>JAODKL010000027.1:17966294-17986828 GCA_026780765.1 Petrocephalus schoutedeni | reverse complement strand
GAAATGGTCCTTATCCCAAGGTCTGGCTTACAGGGAACTAGGTGCTAGACATTCATGCTTCCAGGACCCTACCTCGATCGTGCCATGGGGGCCCTGTTAGCGGAATAGGCCTTGGCACCAAGCGGAGGTCTAATCACACATCCTGCCAGCATCTTGCCTACAAAGAGCCCTGGTCACTCTGCTCCCTCAGTGCCCGATGGAGTGATGCCAGTCACGATCAGCCAGGGCTGAGTTCCTCATCGCAGTTGGCTAATGACTTGAGCTGACCCAGACTTGAACCACGGTGTGGATTCGGGGGTGGGGGGGGGACTCTGGCTGAGCCACTCGGGAGTCTCGGTGAGCCTTTTGAAGGCTGCTTGGGGGGGGGGATTCGCTGTTAGCAGCAGTTTTGCTCTCGTGCCGCACATATGTGTTAGTTTACGGCGGAATTCTCCTTTCGCGTCACCGGCGTGAGTGCGGTCGGTAATTTCGTGCATTAAATATTCAAATCGCTGGGCCATGGTGTATAAAAGATACAGCCTGCTTCAGTGACTCTGAAAACATGGATATAATATTAAACATTCCAACTTGGAAAAAAAGGATGGAAAAGAAATGGCAACATGAATTGCTTTAACCCAACAAAACCTTATTACAGATACTGAACGGAGGAGCTTATAAACCACAAAATATAAAGATATCATTAGCGTTATGGTAGTTATGGTGAGGTTTCTCTTTGTAGGTATATTAGATTAGAACACGCAAATGTTTCATACCTGGTGCTTTTCAACCAGAATCTTCCCATGTTTTTTCCTTAGAATTTCCAACCTTTCACCCTACCCTTGAAAGTACATCATGCTGAGATGCAATATTGGTGTTAATCAGTGCAAATTAAAAGCCCTTCACTTACACTAAAAATTATATATATATGAAGGTGATTACTCGGCATTGTTGACACACCACAGCACACGACAACAAAATGTGTCCTCTGCATTTTACCCATGTGACATTGTGACACAGCAGAGGGCAGCTACGTGAGCGGCCGGGGAGCAGTGCCCTTGCTCAGGGTACCTCAGCGGTACTTGCGGGTCAGGGATTCGAACAGGCAACCTTTCGATTACGCAGTTCTAACCACTACACCACCTGCCCCTGCCCCTTGCTGTGTTTATTATAACTGTTTATTTTGTTTAACATAGAGGCAGTCCACTGCTTCGAAAAGCATGCCGGGCATCTAAAATACACTCTGAGATGAGGATTTCTTTGTTTTTCTTTTTGCCCTGCTTTTTTGTGTTTCTAAGAACCAATGAAAGCATGACACACAAGATCTTTGTTTTCTGCAAATATTCTCTGCGCCTTTCCCCCCTTATTTTATCTGACCTGCCGTTGTTAGTGGACCTCTCTGTTCCTCTGTCTGCTCACGGGCACCTGATGACACACACGCTTAATGCATGCTGACTGTTGTGAGCAAACAAAATAGAAAAGAGGAATCCTGTAAAAATAAATGTCCGAAACGAATATTGCCGAAATGTACCTCAGTTACATCTCCCATCATGCTCTTGCTACAATTTCAAGTGAATGTTTTTAGCTAATTCGGTATCTTTAAAGAATACCTTTTTTTTGGGCACTCAGTGCGCTAATTAAAAATAGACTTAATAAATATGCTTTTAAGGGTTTCTCCCCTTGTATATTTAATTAATTTGATTTATTCGTAAATAAATTAGCAAATTTAAAAATCACACCATTAGCTTAAAATCACTATCATTAATGTTCTTTTTATAATTATTAATATCTCATTTGTTTCATATTTAAAACAGTCCCCCTCTCAAATCTTATCCAAGAATTGAGAGACGAAAACCTTTTAAGGTCATATCCTTTAAACTGGAGCTGACAGGATGATGAGGTGCCTCTGAGAATTCCAGATTAATAAATCCTCCTGGTCAGCTTTGTGTCGGGGACATTCAGATGATGCCCCGACAGACCAGGTGACCAGGTAACCCAGCCCTCATCTATCTGCATTCAGCCACTGGAGCCGTAATAAGCTCAATTCTTATCCAGATCACACGCCACTTTGGGGCAGCAGGTTGGGCCTCAGTGGGCTCGGGATTCAGGCTGCTGGGCGAGACCCTTAACCACCATTGCCTCAGGTACTCAGCCTAACCCAGTTCTCCGCTCCTCTCAGAGAAAAATCACTGCTAAATAAATAAACGTCAGCTGGCTACAATAAATAAGCAAAGTTCAAGGAAACTGTGACTATGCAGCATGACTGAATAACAAGGGAGTTCTGCCTGGTAAGGAAGCATCCTTCCAACTTTTTGAGGTGCCTTAATCATAGAAAAATAACTCATGCATCAAATTAGACTGCCGCTTCTCTGGTGTATATAAGCTGCAATATCTGCTACACGTACTGCTTTATATATAAACAGTTTCCCTCTTTCTGTTGCTCAGATAGTAGAATTGAATGGGGAGCTTTGCACAAGGAGATTTCTTTCTGTCTGGAAGGACGGCAATTAAAATATAGACAGTGCGGGCAATAAAAGTGGAGACAGATGCCGTCTTCTTACGACAAGCGCATGGCGCGGAGTGATGGAGTACGCCCCCGGAGTGCGTCGCGGACGACGATCCCTTTGAGGAAGGAGCTTTGGCACAGACGGGGACGCGTGATTTATGGGGCCTTGAGCGCAGTCAGGAATGTTCTCGATGTCCTGCAGCTACAGTACGACACGCATGCAAACATCGAATATTTCATCCGCATAACGTCCACATATGAAACGGTTTAGCTAGCAGTCACTGTGCGGGGATGTAAGCAACTCATCATATCGCTTTGCTGAACATATATAAAAAAAAACATACAGCACTGGCAAATCTATATGTAAAAGCTATTCTTTATGTAGGGTCTTTCATAAATTTCAGATGACCAAATTCACAGTATATTTATGGCAAATCTTATTCCAGAATTTCTGTGATAAATGTTGCATTTGACAAATGCCGTTATTCAAAGGCCGGAGAAAACAGGGTAGTCAGTGAATGTTAGCAGGCCTTCTGTTAAATATATGGGGGAAAAAGCAACATCATCTGTGATAATCACTGCTTTTAGTCTTACTGATTTCTTTTTTGTGTTATACAACTACAGCTTTTGATTAGTCCTTTTTTGAGGTTTTCCGCATTATATTTTGTTAGCTTCTGCTTTCGCTTTGCTCCTTATGAAAGTATAGGAAGATGCAAATCAGAATTAGAGCATTCAATAAAATGATGTCCTTTTTATTCAAACAGTGGTTGGGTTGATATAATACAATATGGCTGGTGAGACCTATGAATGGATTGGTTGAGAGTTAATGTGTAGGATTCTATACTAACTGTTGGTGGTATGCTCTGTAGATGTTCCGGTCCAGTTAATTTACCCGACGTGGGCACAATTTCCCATAACTTCAACTAAGAAAGGAACATAGCAACGTGAATCCTGGAAATAACTTTTCACACCACAGTGACAAAGTCAACCTCTGTCTGCAAGTCCAGGAAGTGTAGCAGAGCATAGTTTGTACAAAAAAGAGAGAGATTGTACAAAAAAAAGTCAGGACTAGACAGAATGGACAAACGGAACCTCCAGGAACCAGACCAAAGTTACATTTATTTACAATGAATTACCTATATATGGTTTGAGCCAAGAACCCAGCCATCATACACATATATAATATATATAATTATATATATATATATATATAATAAGTCAAAAGTCATTTTAACACCTACTGCATGTCCAAAAATCCAGAATTATCTATAATCATTTGACGTTCAGGCTTGCAATTATGCACACAATTATGGTTTATGTTGTGATATGGCAGCAAATCAGTATTTCAGCATGTAAAAGTGCTGGTTTGGTCAACAGAGTCTACGGACGCCAGGAATTAAGGTGTGTCCACCTCTGGTCACGAAATGCTCCAGGAATGCAGGTTCTGTAAACAATCTAGAGTCAAACTGACCGGAGTTCTGAGGATCTTAACGTCAGATTCTTTGGTAGATCATGTCGGAATTGAGGTGTAAAAAGTGCTTTTATAGATTGTATATATTTGCCTACATTACTGAATAAATTAAGCTTATAGAAATACTCATCCTTATATCATTTTATTCATTATAATATTATTTTACCCTATGAAGTTTATACTTTAATATAGTCTGTAAATGCTAAAACACATCTATCCTGCCAAAAGTCAGGGGAATTCTAGTGACAGGGAATTTTGGAATTTTAAGTATGATTCTCCACAAGTGTTGGAGGATTTTACAGTCATGGCTCAAGATGGTTAGGGCTCATTAATCATACTTAGCATTTTATTTTTGTTCTGCATTTTTCAGTGTATTTACTTTCAGTTGTTGTGTCAAGTTGGAGTTGCTGCATTTCATGATCTGTGATACCTGGCAGCTATAATCTGTGGCAAGTCCATTCAGGCGATCGGTTCCACTGATGGCTGATATCCAGTCTTTTTAGGTATTGCCTATTGAAAGGGGTAGGGGAGGTTTTGTTCTTTGGTGGGATGTTGATGAACACAAGCAGGAACCTATGGAGGTTATGAACTCCTAAAATGCATTGATGGGGCTGGCTTTTAAAGCAAGACAATAACATGTACATCATTATTTGGATACTTGTGTGTCATTTTCCTTTGCAGAATTAGAGGTGAATTGCAGATTAGCAGGTGAGATTATAGGTAAAGTAAGAAGGGTCACATTCTGAACATCCAGAGTGGGAGATATGCAGGGTAGATATAAAGAGTTCATATGAGTTCACATTATTTGAAAATTGATATTAAATAATATTAAAGTCGGGGTGGTATCGTTTTATTTTTTAAGGTTCTGTTAGGCAATTTCATTCTTTTTTGTGCTTGACTTGGCATTTAAAGTGGCACTTCAGTATATAACACCTCCTGCAAGTGTAGGTTGGCTAACAGACAATTGCCTCTGGAGGCGTATAATGCACCCACAGCTGTCACTGCACCTGGGTGTCTTGCTGTTGACGAGAAGCAGATGGTGTACATGAGGAGGAAAGGAACGATGGCATCGCTCGTCTTTTAAGCAGGTGATCCTTGAAGGAAGCGTATTCGTCTTTGCCGGAGAAACTTGACAAAGTGGGTCTTCTGACAGATTCAAGAACGCAGATTCTGTCTTGACGTTGGATGGGGTTGGGGAGGGACGCTTATACTACAATCCCATTCCCGGATTGCTGCTCTAAATGAACCGACTATGAACCAAATAAGAAAACGACCTGAAACAACGTCAAAGTGCTCCCGCTTCCTCATACCATTAGTTTTCGGACTGCTTCAGTTGTCCTTAAATCCTTAAAGTCAGAGTAGCTACCTGTTTTTGATGCATCATATAGTCTGTTCCAGGTGCTTGTTTCGTAACTGTTCTATGCTTTTGCCTGAAAGCGGCAATCCCAGAGTGTTTTCAGTTTACTGCGATAAGGATGTTGCTTTAGATATACAGAAGCTTCTTTGTGTGTCTATTTTTAGCCATATTGTTTGGATTCCACTTTGAATCCAAGGCTTTTAGCTTTGCATGTGTACTGAATATTCGATCACAGCCTCACTGGTATGCTGTGGAAAGGGCCATACGTGCTCAGCTACAGAAATCTTTTTGATTCGTAGAGTCTGAGCAGAAATCTAAAGTGTATGATAATCATAAGAAAATGGACACACCACTTTGATCCTCAAACCTTCTTGAATAACCAAAAATAAAAAAGAGAGCAAATTTCTCTGCTTGGTAGAATTACCATGCAACACAATAAAACTTACTAGAGTGTTATATTGACAGCATAATATCGCTCGCTGATTGGCCCAGAGACTCTCTAAACTGTACCTCATAACGAAGTAGACAGTCACCTGCCCCAACCAACAGGACGGCGCTACAACCAGGCAAAGGGCTCTGGCGTGATAGCACCTCAAAAGGCCCACCCCCAAGGCAACTGTAAGATAACGGCGCATCGTTTGTGCCCAACCACTGGGCCGTGTGCTTCTAAACCGCTTCGAGCAGTCTGTGGTTTAGCAAGGGGGTGTCGGGGGAGGGGAGCAAGTGGGCAATTTGAGCCTTGACCACGAGACTGTGTGCCCTGCCACAGCTGCCTTCATGGCCGGGCAGTGTGGCGGACGCATCTGCGCGCGTCAAGGAACCCTACACCTCGGCCGCATGAAAACCAATTGCAGTATAAACGCTAAGTGTACCTCCCTTGCCAAACACAATTTAGCTGTGTTTATGGCTGACAGAGGGATGGAAACTGCTTTAATCTGTTTCCAATATGTGCCATAATTAATACGATCAGGCGGGTTTTATGTATTCTCATAGAAATATTATCTCTGAACGATGTAGCAGAAGGTGAACTCAACAGAGATTGTAGTATTCTGTATAATTTATGTGAATGAACTGCAGTTAAGGATACTGTGGATGGGAATATATTAATTGTAGCTCCCAGTCTCTACACACCAGGATAGGAATAAAGGTCTCAGCACTTTTTGTGGTCTAAATGAACAGTGGCATAATTATTATTGCAAAATGTACAAAGACAATGCAAAGCAATTTCAACAAAAGCTTTTAAAGTTAAGTAGATAATGATGGTGTATTAAATTCTATTCTGAAGCTGCTTCTTTACCATAAATTCATTGTGACTTAGTATAATAGCTACATGGATGATTAGACAATTTTATTTATTTAATTATTTTTTAACAACCTGGGAAAAGTGCATTTGTTAAAGGGGGAGGGTAATTCGACAATGACGCATGATTTATAAGATTTAAAATATTGCCATTTGAAATATAAATGTAGTGGAGAGGAATTCTGCAGTAAATCTCAGCAGTCCATTGTGGGATATATGTCCAACTTCAACCATTTGTCAACCCGTGTTACTACTTAAATTCCAGGTTTTCAAGCATACTTACTTACGTTTGTCATTAAGCTTCATCAAAGTGCAATTCATTTAACGATGTCTGAGAGTATTTCTGATTTAGAGTTTATCTACCTGTTTGTTTGCGATCTTAGGCCAGAAATTGTAAATCACTTGTACATTGTTATAGCACAGACCTCAGACAAGGTGAAACAATATCCCCATCTTCTGGAGGGAGGTTGTAATCTAGGACTTAGTTAAGTTCCCTCCATCCATCCATCCATCCATCCATCCATCCATTTTCTGAAACCGCTTATCCTTCCAGGTCGTGGGGGGTCTGGAGCCAATCCCGGAAGCTGCGGGCACGAGGTGGGGAACATCGGTGGGCACACTCACACAGGCACACCTATGGGCAATGTAGTAATTCTGGAGGAAACCCCATGTTGAAATGGGGAGAACACGCAAACTCCACATACATGGGCAGAGACTCAAACCCTGGTCCCAGTGGCGTGATGCAACAATGCTAACCACTGCATCACCATGCTGCCCCCTAGTTCCAATTAGTGCAATACCTGCCTCAATTCACATAGCATATGAAAATGGTTCTAAGAGGTGGTTTTACATCTAGTCCTTTAATTTGATTGGCGAGCGACAGGAGAGTTACTTGGCGCTCAATGTTCTGTACATGTAATTTCAAACTTGTGTACCTTACAAGCCATGTTTAATTCCACAACATAAAATTTCAAAATAACACTTCAGTCAAAAACAACATAAAATATAATATTACACTCATAATCTTGGTCTTTTTAAATCCCCCATGAGGAGGGAATAGTTAAATACTTAATTATATTTAAATTTTAAGACCAATCTTATTATTTCTAGCTAACATTTGATACACGTGCATGTCACATAAGCTCTGAATGCTACATTGACTTCCCATAACATTTCACCCAGGCGTCAGCGGCTTATCATTTGCATGCCCTGTATTGATTATGAGCCTGACACTAATAAGTTAACAGCAGTACTTTTTTTAAGGCTAGTCAGGCAGATTTTATTTGTCGTAAGTGGCTTTGGTAGGCTGGATGGTGTGAGGTGAGGGGATGGAGCCCGTCTGCCGGCTGTATCCACCGTGCCAGGCCGCCCTGCTCCTGACCTTGGAAAGAGCAAAGGGAGAGAAGGGGGAATCTGTCAAAGGACCGCTTTACCTGTGCGGCCAAACAGCATATGAATCCAGCGCACCGCAGAAGGGGCGGGGGGGTCATCTCCCAGGGGAAGCATTTACAGCCGAGTCTGAAGCCGCTCAGAATGGTTCCTGGAAAATCACCAAGGTCTTTCTTGTTTATTTATTTATTTGTCTTTATGTTTTAACCTCCTGGGGGGGGCACCGTGAATGGAAAAGGGTGAATTTTGAATTTCAGCTCACCTTTTCAACCCACTGAAAGGTAATTGCCGACATAAGTTAGCCACAGTGGCGTTGCACGGCAAAGATCTAATTATAGACCTCAGTCACACACATGTTTATGTATAACCGTAAATCCATATGGCTGAATTGTAAATCAAGTTCAGACAGGACCCAACGCAAAGTGGAAGGTCTTGTTAGTCGGTAGTGGTCTCTGCTGGTAGCTGGTGGCCTTGCTTTGTGCTTCTTTAGGAGTCCAACTGGAGGTGCCTCTGTAACCAAGGCAACTATATAATCAGTCCTTATGGAAAGTTGAACGAAACCTCAGGGCATGTCCGAGGGTTACGGTATGTTCTATATCTGTTTTAAAGGTTTAATAGTTCTCTGCGGGAAATTGGCAGCATTATGAAATACTGAAAAAAAGGATGATTTATAGCTTTTTATATTTTATCAGCTATCCAACCTTAGTATACTCACATGGATATATGTTTCCATCGCTAGCTGTATGGTTGAATCAAGAAAATAATTTATCAGGTCAGTTTCCTGCGCCCAAGAATTTATTAAAATCACTACTTACGCCAGTGTTTTACATTTATTTTGTAAGTGATATGCCACATTTATACCTTTTTGTTTGGAGCTGTATTTTACATCTTCCTCACCATTAGATGTGCTGTGTGTCTGGTTAGAGTCAATATATTATATATTAGGATCAGGAGAATCTTATTAGTGATCTGTTCATACTGTATACAATTGTGTCTGTCAGTTACAACAGTGAAAGTCGGGAAATAACTCTTAAGTTTGCTGGCATCATTTAAAGCAACCCTCTCTTCATGGCTCATCAGCTGAGAGTGGTTAACCAGCAGGCCGTTTCATTTAAATGCCTTTGTCAAAAATACAAGTGAATCGTCTAACTTAAGAAATTAATACATCTTTAGGTGAATTGGTAGCTACTCTTAGAATGCATGATCTCATTGGTTGGGAAACGTCTGTGTCCGTAGGCGAGTCAGTAGCTACTCTTAGAACACATGGTCTAGTTGGTTGTGAAACATCTACGTCTGTAGAAGAGTCGGTAGCTAATTTTAGAATACAGTCCGTCCTGTGATTACCATTTGCGAGTTTCAATGGCAGCGTTACCGAGACCCGATTTCCTCGGTTTAGCTTGGTTTGTTGCTTATCTATAGGACACCGAGCATGCATGATCTAACGACGATGGCTGAAATGGGGACAGCCGGCTTTCTCCCTGGCAACTCCCAGTGAACCCGAATATCAGAACCCACAACCCCTACATCTGTGCAATGGTCCATAGAGCCCCAAGAAACGGGGAACCGAGAGCCGGCTTCTGTCATCGTTCCCAGGCTCTATTGTATTGTTTAAAAACACGGTTGGGACTACATTTTGGCTTTCAAACTTTTTTCTTTATAACAACTTATAAAGAATAATATGAAAGTCAGACAGAAACAGAAAATGAGGATCCCGGTATAATAATATGAAACATTTACTTTTACCGACAAAAAATAACATGGTAGTTAGAATCCCGCGATGTGCACGTATTGTATATTCTTGTATTCATTTTAAATTAAACACAGAAAATTGTTTCGGAGCAGAAATAAAATGTTTAGCATGTAGCATTTGGATTTGATAAACCATGTGCTCTCTTAGGCTACCGCTTTCTGGCAGCGAGACAGTTGGCAGTTTCTACTCCCTTGTTACGGCTAACTCGGGGGAAAAAAAAACAGCGAATCATTCTCATTCAGCTGTGGCATATTTGGAAGCTTGGAAGCAAAGCAGAGAACAGACATTTAAATCTGTTCTGCTCTTCTGTAAATTACAGGCCTGCATTTTTAATTTCCTCTCCACATAATATGTTATTCATTGGTATCCAAACTAAACACTGGCCCTTTGGCTTGAGAAAACAAACTCCCCTGTTTTCACAGTTTTTTCCCTTTCTTTTTTTTAAACCTGTCAGAAATATAATCAAACGTATATATTGATGTATATATAAATATATATTATAAAAAGTAGCAATAATGTGCCAGAAGATGCAGAATTTTGTTTTATGTTTAATGCCTGGAAATGAAATGAATGTGAAGATTGATGATAATGTGTTTTGTTTAGTATTTTTGTGGCGTGTTAAATGCCTCTCCATTAACTAGTACATGTTAAATATTCATGAATAATCATTTACTTAGAGAATTCATAAAGCATTTGTAAGAAACATACATACAGTGTAGTAGTTGTAGAAATAGCTTGTTAAATTTGTTAAATATGTTTATTTCTAAATATAGCTGTTGCTGATAATTCTTTATTATGATGAACCATTACTATCCTTTTTAATTACTATAAATTCCCTTTTGTCATTCCAGTTTATACTGACAAAATGATTAACCTAGTGTGTGAGTAGCTAAAATGATTACTAAGCTGTGAACCACGGATGGACCTTCAGTGTGACCAAGCAATGCAGGAGTTTTGATGAATTGCTCATCTGTCTGAATGCATATTGGTCATGCTGCGAGTAAATATGACTGCTTATGTGTTTAATGAACGTGCATAAAGTGTTATGGGGAGTTCAGAAGTTTTAAACCAGACTATAGGCCTGCACAAGATCTCTGGAGTGGGGAAATCCCAGCATTTCAGGGCTGGAGTTAGTTAGTTGTTAGTTTTACATTTCAAAACCTCAAGGGTGGAACAGTCCAGCAATAGCCTCTGTTGAATTTGGACCAAATCATTATCATAATAATCTGTTTGGCTAATGACTTTGTCAAAAGCGGCCTTACAATGGTAGGATATTTTGCCAGCGCAGATGAAGATCAGCAGCTAAGGGAATGAATGGGAAGCATCAGCATTCCTTATGTGCCACGCTCCCTTCAACCCTGTATTATTAGCTGAGTGCGGGACAGTGACATCCCCCTGGCCATAGTCACTTGGCTGGCCGCTCTCAGCACCTTCTAAGGCTGTGACGGCCACCAGGGGAGGGATCCAGGTTTCCAGCTGTTTTTTTTTTTTTTTTTTTTTTTTGCAGGAGAGGTGATGTGATCCCAACTATCCTTGTATGGTGATGTCCACGGGTGGATAAACTTCACTCCCCCCCACCCCAAGCACACCACCAGCAGACTGATGAACTGCTGAACTCTTTCATTTTCTCTGAGGAACGGCCGGGGCCCCTGATTTTGCCAGGGCCCTGGGCTGTAGCCTATGATAGCCTATCCATTTATCTGTCCCTGGTACTGTCTGGGCGGTGGTGAGGCATGTGAAATAAACAAACCTGTCCTCAATCCTCCTAGCTATATTGTGAGGTGGCTTCTGGGAGGATACAATCTAGAAAAATAGCACCTATTATATTGATCGTAGCCCCTATTATATTGAAACACAGTCTTTTGTTACTTGACTTAAAAATAGCAATAGATCTTTAATAGCTGTTTAATCTGTGAGACATCTGTTATCAAATGAATTATGAAAAAAATGAAGATAATGTTTACACAGTAATCGCTACTGTAATATTGTTTCATTACTCTTTTTAACAGACTTTATGTTGCTCGTTAAAGAGAAGGGGAAAGTTATTTGTTCTTTTTCAACATTCCGTTGGAAGGCGCACAAAAGCACATTTCTCTAGCGGAATTTATTTGCCCGAAATGAATGTATATTGTTACATTTTCAGCATAGCGAAGAATCTTTTTTTTTCTGTTTCATATTCTGTCCCCAGAGAATATGGAACTACACCAGTGATCAGTCACAGAGGGGTTGCGCGGGGTGAAGAAAACATAAGAATCCTTAAAAGCATTTCACATAAATCCCTGACTCCACTCACAATTACAGGCGCTCAAATTCAATTCCAGAAACAGTTTGAATTATTCTATTTGACAAAAGATTTCCATCCAGAGTTCTTTAGCTGCATATGGAATGAAGCAAATGCAGTACATTTGATTTGTAATAAGATCCTTTCCCCCTTGAGGCTTTTGTAATAATACATCAGCTAACAGTCGAGACTTCATTGTGCATTTTTTATTTTTTTTTGTATTTTTTTTTTTTTTAAACCTCCACTGAAGAATTTACAATGGGATAAGCAGGTCACTGGCAGACGTGAACTGTAAAAAGCACAAAGTCTGAGGAAAAAGAAGAGTTAGGGGAAAAATATCCCTTTGATTTTAAAAGGTCACAGCTTGGGATGCCGGCGAGGGATATTCCGCAACAGCACATTAACACTGCAAGTGTTCGGTTTACTCTCACTGAGAGAGCACTTCACAGACATACATCGCCGACACAACACACTGCTGTATTCTTATAATGTACCAACATGTTTTGGATTTGACGTGAGGCCTTGTAACCTTACACTGACTTTGGCTCTGGAGAATATTGGTTGCCCATGATACCAAATTAAGTTTTTTTCCCCCCCCTTTTTTCTTTTCTTGGCCATGGTAAATATGTTATTTTAACCTTTCTGAAACACCAGTGTCATTCACTTCTTTATTTTTTTTTATTTTAACGTCGCACATATTACCCTGTTTGTGTCAATGTTCTGCAGTATGTTCTACAAAAAATGACACGCAACACTCTACCCGGAGTGCCCCACCGACACAGTTCCTTTTCATCATTTGCCAGCCTTTTTGTGGATCGAATTCTCAGTGCAAATATTATCCTCCGGTCCTCGCACCCATAATAAGAATGAACAGCTTTCACTCATGAGTACCATGAGTCCCTCCTAATCTAGAAGCATATTTCTCATGCAAGCCATATGAAGATCCCACCTGCTAATGTTCTAATTAGTCAAATGTAATAGTAATGCCTTGATTTCAATTATATATGCAGAAATAAAAAAAAAATGACTGTAAGACACATATATATATATATATATATATATATATATATACATATATACAACTAAATTCTACTATTGCGATAATGGAGTGCAGGACCGGAGCTAAAATCTTGAGACTTCCGGGGCTTAGCCCCGATTCTCGAAATGAGTGTGTGGTTGTTAAAACATCTGAGCTAAATAAATCATTTTGGGCTTGTTCAGAATCATTCGGGGCTTGGGCCCCCAACGAGCCAGCCTTGTTACGCCTCTGCTGGACTGATTTAGACAGGGGTCCCTTAGAAACTTGTAATTAGCCGCCGTCGATATGCTCCGAAGTGCTCATATCCTGTTGTGACTTCCTGTTTACATTGTTTATTCATTCTTGTGTGGGTCTGATGGACGAAGGAAGTGAAGGACAGATCCGTCCTATCGATTAAAGCCTTCATTTCCTGCCTGCAAATGTACAATTTCCTTTCTGTACAGCCTAATGATGGATGATGTCACTCAAATGAACTAGGGGTTATATTTTGTTTCCAGGCCAGTAAGTCATTATGTCCTGCAGCCAAAAAAAAAAAAAAAGAAATGGAGGAGTGAATGTACCTCTTTCAGAGCGATATGTTTAAACACATGACTCAGAGGGTAATTGCTTAGAGCACCAAATAGAGCTGGAAGAGTATAATAGCAAAACTTTGAAGTTGCAGACATTGACTGGGCATTTATGGACATTTTTCCCTCCTCTTTCATGACCATATTTCTGATGCATTTCTGATGTGACCTCTTGATTTTCATCACCTTTAGATAATGTTTGGCCTTATTTAAAAAGCATGAATTGCTCAGATATACTGTTTTGTATACCAGTGTAATACTGAAACCTGCGGTACTTACACGTCACTGAGGCGTTGACATCCATTGACTGGAATAAATTTTCCCCTCAGTTAGCATTAATTTGGTATATTCTGGGTTGATTTTTAATACTCACCCAACACCTTTAAAAATTTCAGATGGTTTTCATTAATTGCATTACAGGAACTTTTATTGGAATTTTTTAATTACATTTTTAACAGATTTTCACTATCTAAATATATTATTATCTCCGTCGTTGCAATTCAGGCCATGCATATTTCCTAGGGTTTCACAACGGATTTGCGTCTTGCTTTTGATGATATGCTCTGAGGTGCTTTTTCATTTTATTTGGTGTATGGTGTTCAGTACTTGGAGTCTGTGGGCTTTCCCAGCTGCGTTCATTCCTTGTGTGCCTTCACTAAAAACCCGGCCCCACAATGGCACGATTGACTTTTATCTTCCGCCCCACCATGTCCTTGAATGAACTCTAAAGCCCACATTTTGGATCACAAATTCCTCTGTTCCTTCGGAATAAAAACATTAATGACCAGCCCTCTACAAAAATCATGCTGATGAGTGACTAACCAATTTAGGGGAAGGTGGTGGGGGTGTGCCATCATATCTCACATGCAGTTTTTAAGGCTAGTATTATCAAATGGCTGCATAAAACTTATAGGTTACGACAGAGAGTATGCGGGAGATCTGAGAGTTTTGCGATTTCCAGGTCAGGTTAAACTGTGTTCTTTCATCTCGAACATCCTAGCTCCACAGCTACAGAAAAATGCATTATGCACTGCTGTTTATGGTGATTTGAATTACATTGCCAAAGTGGGTAGCTAGCTGAAGCAGGAAGGTACTAGCTAAAAATATTTAGCTGGTTGACATCCAAAGTTCCTATAAACCAGAATGTGTCCGCAGAAATAAAATTAGCGTGGTATCTAAACACTGAAATCTCTCGTCCCACTCTATGTGATCCTGTGTCGAGTCCGACCTAAAGCCTTAGTTTCCGTTTCACCTGCTGTTTGCTTGGCACCACCTGTAAATCATCGTGTATTAAAGCCCTGGCAAAAGAAATACATGCCTGTTGAAGGCATTTATATAGTGTTTAATGTAGCTTTTTGGGGGGGGGCTGAGTTGCTTTTGTGAATGACGTATGTCTTACACTACATTATACTGTTGTTACTGCTGTTGTACTTTTCTGTTATGATTGTAGTTGTTGTTGTTGTTGTTCTTATTATTATTATTATTATTATTATATTGTTTAAACTAAACTAAAAACAACATTTATCTAGATAGAGTTGGGCAACAGGTAGAAGTTTGGAGAGAGAGCCAGGCATCTAATGATGCTTCTATAGCCACCGGTCACGTGACCTGGATCCTTGTGACCCAGCGAGCAGCCTGTAGGCTTGCTTTTGCGCCTACAGCGAACGCTTTGTTAACCCAGTTACTAGACACGAAGGGCACTTATAAATAACGAAAAAAGTGACGCTGGTTTATATTTAGCTGCAAATACCTGGCAGTTTGATTTAATATTCCGCTGAGACTTCGGTTAGGGCGATTGGTACTTTGTCATGTGTTGCGGTAAATGAAATCCGCTTTGCAAACCTGCATTTCTATTTGTGATCTCCAGCAGGTATAATATTACTCACTAAACATAGCCCTTTTGGAGCAGCCAGGAGTTTTATTTATATTATGCAAAATGTTTTTTTTCTTCCTTCACCCACAGTGACATTAAAACATGTACAAGTGTGCTGTAGATAAGACATTCTGTAGTTAAAAAATTACAGATCATTAGGGTAAAGGAGAAATTTTTATTCGTCCTTCTCCATTCGTTTCACTGTTTCTTGCGTGATGCGTACTCTGAAATGTGTCAGGAACTTTTGCCCACAGGACAACAATGGTTGTTGCTAACGTTTTGGATTTAATAGATCATGTGACCTTTGTTTTAGTGACTTTGGACAATATTGGCTCCCTATGTTACTAAATAAACTAAGCTAATTTTATTGTAATGTGCAAAACTATTTACCTTTTTTGAGATCCCGTTAATATTTTCTTTTTACATAATACAGGTCATTTTTTGGTAATTTGTTTTTTCTGTCTTTACATTTTCGATATATGTGCTACCTTTGCCTTGTCTTTTTTTGTGAACAAATGGACTGTACTTATATTACTGGATGCATGAATTTTACATGTATAGTAATCCCTACTTTTAAAAGTTGGAAAAGTATTTTTTTTTTGCTTATTCGAGGATTTGGGGTCTTAAACTCTCACTTCCAGTTTGGCCCGATCAACGGATTACGCTCTACTGACATCTACGTTTTATGGGCTACGGCATGACCTGGGCCAAAAGTTACATGTCATTAAGACAAAACGGAGCAGAGCAAAGGGAACCGGCAGGAGTCTCTCGTAATGTTTAACGCTCGCAGGAAATGGTTCACAGAAGGAAGAGTGTTTTGGCCCCAAAAGGAACTATCACAGTTTAATCAGCCGATGCACAAACGGGCCCTTAAATAATCCCCTCCTCTCCGGGATGGCCAGACAAGCGACGCCGTGCTGCTACATTCGCCTCTCCCATCGAGAAAAATAAACCCTCTGATGATGTAGTGCCAAGTGTGTAAAAGGCGCTTTTAATGGCTCCGAGGGCCAGAGGATAGCAAGCCTCCTGATCGCTGCCTTTCCCCTCCTCAAGACCCCGAGAAAACCTCAGGGTTTCACCAGTGCGGAACCGGTGTATCCTGACTGCCATTTGAATCAGTCGTCATTTTTTTTTTAATACTTTTCTTCTAATACTTTAACAGTCATTATATTTTTTCTGTTTCAAACTGCCGTTTTCTTTTTTGTTCCCCGTCCTGCCAAATCCCTAATAATGCCGCCTCCTTCTATTCCCCTTTACTGCGGAGGATTTTTTGCTGAATCACTGATAAATGATTCACATGCCGTGACTAATGACCTAGCTTATTTGCTCTCTGTTTTCACTTTAACCCTCAGTAGATCAAAGATTTGCAGTTTATATGAGTGGAGATTGTCATCTCGGGGCACGTCTGACCACCCCGTTCCCAATAGGGGAGCTTTGTGTGGACGTAGGAAGCCGATCAATCCAGCAGATGCCAACGCGCTAGCGATTCACGGCCGGCGCGCCGAATGAAGGCCTGGGTCACTGCCACCTTCTTCTGGCTCAGAGGGGGGGGCTCTGTCCGCTGGGCGGCAGCTTGGCGCACGGGTGCCTATTGCTCATTATCTCACAAAGCATCCTCTGTGGCCCTTAAGTATGCCAGCTGTGATGGGGGCCACAGGCGGAACCCGCTGCGAGCTCTCTCTCCAGTGCCGAAGAGGGCACATGGTGACACCAGTGTCACTGCAGTGGGGCGACAATGCTGAGTGGCCAGACCACCCCCCCCCCCCCCCCCCAGCTGGTGCTGAAGTGGCGATTAAGATGAATGAATGAATGCTACATTTATATAGCGTTTTTCAAGACACTTAAAGCACTTTACAGGAACAATGAGGAGCCACTTCAACCATCACCAATGTAGCACCCAGCTGGATAATGTGACGGCAGCCATTCTGTGCCAGTATGCTCACCACACAGTAGCTAAGGTGGTGAAAACGGCAGGAGAGGATTCACCAGTTAGATATAGGGGATGATTAGGAGGCCAGATCTGATAGGGCCACCGTGGGCAATTTCAGCCAGGACATCGGGGTACCACCCCTTCTCTTAATTTAAATGTATACAAAGCTGCTTAAGATGCTGGTTAGGATGCGGTGCTCTGGAGTGGAAGCCCCTAGTTGGCAGAGTCATTTCATCCTTCGTTTCCTTCAGTTAGACCTTGAACCCCAGTTGCTCCAGGAACCATCTGCCAGACTCCTCAATTATATTTCACTTTGGATAAAAGCATCTGCTAAAACACAATACATTGGACAAAGAAGACTGGCAAGTCAAATACCATTTATTTCCCAGAGTTCCAGGACATGAAAGCAAATAAACAGCATGTATTAAAAAAAGAAAAGAAAAAAAAAAAAACTTCAGGGCATACAACTAAAATTTGAGTTATACATTTGACACTGCAGACGGCAGGAATGACAGCCCTGAGGCAGACACCTCACAAGTGGGCTGGGCACTTAAACACGTACACAGGATAAGCAAAAGTCCTCGATTTAAAAAAAAAAAAAAAAAAAAAAAAAAAAAGGTTTACCGTATTACCGTACAGATTCAGCGTAAAGGTATGTCAAACCACCTGGCAAAACACTTTTGCATGTTCATCCTAAGACTACCGAGAAAGTACTGGTATTCATGTCATTCAACATGTAGACCGTCATGCCGTGTTAAATAGCTTGGGGAAGAAATCTCTACAAATTGACACATACTGAGCGGGGAAATGTGCAGAATCGATTCCAAAGCAATAGCTGGTTAAGGACCAAAAATGGTGGATTTTTTTTCTCTTCTTCTTGTAGAAGAGTTTCATTACAGCCACGATGCCAACGCTGAAGGCAGACTGTCTGGGAATGGCCAGTGCAGAACAAGGGCCCCGGCAGATCTGAAGTCCTATTTTAAAACTTGGAAGACAGAAGGGTCTCCTTCTCCAGGAGCAAGTCTGCAAACCTCTGCTGGAGTTCCCTCTCTCTCTCCTGCTGTCTCTGCACGTCCTCCCGGAGAGCCTGACAATGAAAATAAACACAGGGCACGTCAGTCGTTCTCTTCTCTTCCTCAGTTTTTTTTTTGCTGACAGAGCCCACACGCTCTTCGCGTAGAAAGAGCAGAGCGACGGGCCAAGCAGCCAAACTTGTCTTGCGAAACGTCTCGAATGCTGACGGGTCAATTTTCGCCTGGTATTTATTATGTCTGTGCTGAACTTGGCCCGCGTAAGACATATTCCGCCTATTTCCACAAGCGCCCACTCTCGCTTTATCAGTTTCTTAGATGATCTCTACTTACACCTTTCCCAGAAGCCCCTGGGAATACACGCCCACAGTAGAAGTACTAGAATTAGCGAGGGGCCAAAATAAACCATCATAAAAACCAAAAGGTGAAAGCCGGTGGCTGCTGACCTCCTGCCTGCGTGGGATGGCCAGGTCCTCCTGCTTCCTCAGCTCCTGGAAGGTGCGGAGCTCCACCACGGCCTGCTCCACCTGGTCTCCCAGGTCGCTCAGCTGCTTCACCAAGCCCATGGCCCTGGACTGGTAGCCACCCAGCAGAACCTTCAGCTTCTTCTCCATCTTCGCTGCCCTCTTGGCTTCTGCGGTCATATGGCCTCGGTTTATCTGTAGGCGAGGATAAGGTTTAACGTTCTAGGTTTTCTAGTACATCGGGGGGTTCTGACAACAATTAGATGTCAGAACTACAATGTATTCCCTGGGTGGCCCTCATCTGATCCATCTATCCTTTTTCGGTACCTGCTTGTCTTATCCAAGGTCACAGAGGTCCAGAACCAATCCCGGAAGCTATGGGCACAATTTCATCTAATCCCTACTGTAGCAAGACTCCTGCTCCCAAAATCATATGTATTCCCCATCAGGGAAATACAATAATTAATAACAGCAACATGCACTTGCATATAAAACTCCAAAGAAAAACAGCAAAACAGAGCTTACACTATAACATACAAACGAGGGAAAAGGACACCAGTTAAGTACCACTAGTCTCTTTCATTGTTACCCATGTGTTAATTTTTTGGGGTTGATCTGGAAAGGACAGGATGGCATTGCTAAAAAAAAGAAACTCGATAACTGGTCTTCTCATATAAAATTGGAGCAGATACTAAATACCTTTGCGTCAAATTCGGCTTACTACTTATTCTGTTAATACCTATGGGGAAACTAATACAGTTTATCGGAATAATAGTTTCGGAGTTGGACGTACAAACTATTTTGAAAAATCTCAAAGCTGCCATCGTAATATTCCGCAAAGAGTGGCAATTCAGAAGCGAGGAGATCGGGAGTAGAAATCTGAAGGGAAAACAACCACAATAATTACCCCTCTGCATGACTGACTTTCAAATGCTATAACTTTACAACTACCTGTGACGTATGAAAGAACAGCCAGTTAAAACAAAAATATGGATGGGGGAGGGGGGACAGAACTATGCAGGTCCAACGTCAATATATGAAAGCCCAAACATAATGCACCTTTTTTTTTTTTTTTCTCTGAGTGTTTTTGGGGGAGGGCGCAAGCGAGCATTTCCCATAATGGGCCTGTTTTCTTACTGGAACTGTTGCCCCCTACGAGTATTCCGGTAAGGAATGGTCAGTTTCACCAACAACATCCTAACTGGCCACCTCAAAGCTTTTGTATCCTTGGGAACAAAGTGAAGCGTATGATAGAGGGAGCTGGGGGGGGGGGGGCAGCACACGGTGTCCAGGCTGTAAGACAAACCATTTGTTTTCCTGTAATACCAACAAAATAACATACTCATACTCCCCTCATAACCTCTGTGCATTTTTAGTGGTTTTGCTGGTACATCAGAGGTTAGTACAGGAAGGTACCCCCCTCTGCACTGACACTAACACCCACAACCCCACAAACGCAAGAGGCTGTGGTTCTGAGGTCCAGGCCCGTAAATGTGCCATTCAGCTGCCAAGTCAGTAAATGCTGTTAAACCCTCCCCCGCCCCCACCTTCCCAGATGAAGTGGTGGCCCACGCCGCATGCCAGCACCCAAATCCACCCAC
>JAODKL010000027.1:17952432-17966194 GCA_026780765.1 Petrocephalus schoutedeni | reverse complement strand
CGCATGCCACCTCCCAAATCCCCCCACCCTCCCCCCCCCCCCTGCCTGCCCTGCCGCCTCCACTGTGTTTCCAAAGGGGCTGCTGTGTAAATACTGTCCTAGTGGCCTTCCGGCGAGTCCGGCCAAGAAATGTCACACAAATGCATCCTTTGTGACTCATTCCCTCGATTAACTGAAGGTTCTGGTTCCCCCAGAACAAAAATGATACAGCAGCACTTCGGGGCCTTGTGTTTCACACTATACAGAACTGCATGAACTCCAGAGAATAAGCGTTACAAAACCACATTGTCTACAGCTAGCATTTCCATCTGGTAATCCAAACATCTCAATTCTGCTCACAAATACCCGGTACCAAATACTACTAGCGACATTTTCATCCATAATCCATGATCACTTGAATATAAAAACTTAGATATGATTAACATTGGCTGTACCACAGCACTAGGGGGGATTACAGTACTTACACAAGGGGGATACTATATTGTGTAAGTACTGTAATCAATAACCCAGGCCAAAAATGAACCGTAACATGAATTTTATATTGATATATCTTCAATTAGCCTTTGCGCAACAATTTTAAGATGTTCTGCATAACTGAAAATAAGCATCCAAAAAAATAATCACAAATGAATCAATGCTGCACCCTACAGGATGAACTTAGAATGACGACTTTCCAGTCATTCCATGACATCTCTTACCTCTAGCTTCTTTTCCAGGGACTCGATCCTGTCCTTCTTGCTGGCCAGGTTGGCCCTGGTGTAGCGGCTCTGGCCGGCCAGGTAGAGCACCTGGCTGTAGCACTCCTCCCACACCTGGTTGTAGGCCTCCATGGACAGGTCCCCGTGACCCATGCCGTGCTTGACGACCTCCATCTCCTGAGCCAGAAGCTCGTCAGCCTGGCAGGCAAAGATAGCGGACAGAGTCGTCAATCAATCAGCTGTGCAGCTGACATATAAGCAATGCCTGATGTTCAGGGAAGGGAAAGCGGTCATATTTAGCTAGAAATTACCGATAGCACCAGTGGCATACAAAAAGGCAAGCATTAACTCGGTTATTTTTGTAACCACATCTATGAATAAAGCTAAACTTACTTTCGAAATTTCTAACAACTAATCGTTTAATTACTAGCTACTAGGTAACAATTACATTTATTAAAAGTGCTTGTTATGTACTTTTGCGGTCTCCCTTTGCCGGGCATAAATGAGGTAATTCTGTAAATGTATGAAAGCATCCATTCATAAGCTGAAGGTCACATCACATAATTCATTCTCCTCACGTCAGACTGACCTTTCGGAGGTCCTCCTCGGAGACCTTCTCGTAGGAGTATTTATCCAGGTATGCTATGTGCTCGGCGCTGCTGGAGCCCGAGCCGGTGGCCTTGGCCCTCTTCAGCAGGGCGTCCGCATAGGGGTGATGCAAGCTGTCGTAGTGGAGCATGGTGATCATCTCACGTTTGATGAGCTCCTCGGCCTGCTGAAGATCTGTCAGCGGAGGCTCGATGTTCGGAGGCCTCAGAATCGTCTCGTTGACCTAGGTTTTATATGACCACTCAAAAATTCAGTGCAATCAGAGGCATAATGAAACGAAACACCTCAACGGCATGTGTGTGCAGGTCGGTATAATTAACGTTAATTAACAAAATAGCTGGACTCACGTCGGAAGGCCTTGGTAAATCCCTCTGGACTGGAATATGCCTCTGTTTCAGCTCCTTCTCACGCTCCACATCCCTCACGGCCTGTTAAGGTTTAAGGAGCAGATACCGTAACCATCTCACTTATTAGGATTCACTCAACGAAACAAGGTACACAAGGATATTTAACATAGAAATAGCTTCTCAAGAAAACCTACTTAATAAAACTGCATCAGCAAAGAGCCAGGGAAGAAAAATTAAGTTTAATAGTTATCAGAACACACAAACACACAATTAAAAATTCCCTGTTTGAAGGAAAGATAATTGCGTTTTTAGAGTTTACACATTTATGTTACACCAGTTAATTAAAATACCCCCGTAAATGAAACCCAACTCTGCTCAGGTTACATTTAAAAACCCAACTCACAGCCCACCAACCTGTTTGCGGAGCTCGACTTCGGCAGCGTCCTCCACGAAGCTCTCATCCACATCCTGCTCTTCCAGTTCCTTCTCCGCGTTCTCCGGCAGCACAATCTCAAAGTCGTTCTTCGGCACGGGTAGCCCCATCAGGCCTTGCTTCAGCTGCTCGCGGGACTCTTTTTGCTGTGGGTAATTTTAGTTAGGAAGAAGCTTACCGCGGGCTTTCAAGTCAAACGAATTATGTTTGACATCAAGACTCTTGAGGTCAACAGCCTCAGCAGGTCAAAACTAGGGGTCAGTCCATTACGCCTACCAGATGTTTGGAGTACGCTGGATCAGAGTAGTCCATCACCCCATCCTCTGCGTTGATGTTAAGTTTGTCTCGTAAGGGGGTCCTCAGGGGTGTGACTCCTACAGTGACTCCTTTAGGAGTGAGCCCACCCTGTGGGGTCATGCCGTCTGATGGATGACTTGGGGTTCTTTGCAAAACACAACAAAACAAATGGAATTTGACAAGGTAATCACGACATATTACAACCAGTCCTCACTTAGTGATTACCTCTGCTAGAGACCCTAAAAATATACTGTTCATTTTCCAACCCATGCATGCAAATTTCGTACATCTGAGAACAACGCACGCCACAATGATTTTTTACAAGTACAACATACACAATGTGGGTGAAAGAAATACCCACTTCACAAAAGGATTAAAGAAATTAAGTATGAAAGGCTGCAGTAGTTATAAGCAGTCATTCACACCTGGGCTACAGTGATTTCACTCATCAACCTGGTCACTGGAATAGAATTCAGTCACTAAATGAGGAGTACTTGTACTTGAGTACCAAATAAACCCCAGGAAAAAAGCTATTTTGCCTTGGTTTCAGTAAGCATTTCATAGTTACTGTAATTTTCACACCATTTTCTTCAACACCGAGCATTGTTGAATTAAGATTGCGTTACGAGAAAACAAAACCTAAGACACCCAAATTCAGTCATTACTCAAATGAATGATGAAACATGCAGCTACTGTGGTTTGCCTTCGTAGGGAAGCACTTCACACGCTGCTCATACGCTAGCCCTAGATTTAATGCAGACATACCGGAAAGGCGTGGCGAGGACCGTGTTTGGCGTCTGCACAACCTGTCTCTGGGGAGTCACCCCAGAGAAGTCGCTCTCATGAAGGGGAGTATTCAAGCCACCTTTCAGGGGCGTGTCCACGTTCGTTAGGGCCATCAGATTCTGGGCTTCCTGTTGAAATTGTCACATTGCAATATTTACGTATGCATAGTCCTAAAGGGATCAGCCATGTCTGAAGTCATCGTTACACACTAACTGCGGAAAAAGAGCATGGGAGGAGGCCAGAACTGACTTGCAGTATCTTGTCCTGTGCTACAGGGGTCTTGGGTGTGCGGAGGGCCATGGTGTTGTTGGTGACATTGTACTCTGACAGCAGTGCACTGGACGCAGAGTTGGTGATTCCGGACTCCTCCGCAGTCTGCCGGGCGATCTCGCTGGCCTGGCCCAGCTTCACCACTTCTTCCAGCTCCGAGTCGGAAATCTGAGTTCAAGCAGAAGCCCATACGGTGTAGTCAGCTAGATTTTCACCAACACACCTATACCAGCTGCCTCCAATTTGTAATAAAAAATTGTCACGCTGAAGGTCTACCAAGGCAGAGGGGCATGGTCAATACAGTGCCAAGTACTTAACCTGGAGGCTTAAGGCTCAAACCTAGCAACAGAAATTCATAGGAGTTTAGGTCTGTGAATTCAACCCCTTGGGTCAGGACTCGACGCCCTTGAACAGAAGGTATCCAGCTTAAATCCCAGGGCTGCCAGAGTCATTCCACCATCGGGCCCTTGAGCAAGCTCACTTATATGTTGATTTGGACAAAAGCATCTGCTAAATAAATGCAATGCAGTAAGAGAACAAGCAATGTCATGCTGCACTTTTCACAGCCAGCACTTGGGTTTTAGGGGGGTTCATCTCACCTTCATCTAACCACTCTTTCTTGTACCACCAGGACATTTGGGGGAACTGAAAACCACCATATCACATGACATATAGGGAGGTTCTCTGTTCTACATGTGTCATGACATATAGGGAGGTTCTCTGTTCTACATGTGTCATGACATATAGGGAGGTTCTCTGTTCTACATATCTCATGATATATAGGGAGGTTCCCTGTTCAACATATATCATGATATGGAAGTTATATTTTAAACCACTCAAAATATCAATTAACATGACAGAATTAACATGACAGGTAAATTTCACTGCACCTGAATGCATCATAAGCAAAATCTCTGCATTTTATGCATACATTATATATGTAAATACAAAAAAAAATGCTGTTATCTTGTACATATGCATGAGTAAATGTATGTAATGGCATATAAACTACATAAAGATGCATTAAGTAGTCGATATGTTGACTACTGTTTCCCAGCCTGGTCCTTGGGGACCTACATGTTATTGCTCTCTTTTGCTCTATCTGGCAAGGCACTGGGACAGAGCAAAGAGCCTGAATGCCTACGGGTCCCTGAGGACTGTGCTGGGGAACACTCATGTAGACCGCACACATGCACGCCTCATGCACATTCAGCACACCTGTGGGGCAGGAAGGACCAGCTTGCTCCTCTTCTTGGTGAACTCTGATACGCCGCTAGTCTGCAGGATGGCCGACGGCAGGTCCGACTCCTTCTTCTTCTTGATCTTCTGCTTGTCCTTCTTACGCTCCCTCTCTTCCCTCTCACTGGGGTGGGGAGGCGAGAGTGACATCACCGTGGGCCAAGGTCACCGCGGGCCAAGGTCACCGCGGGCCAAGGTCACCGCGGGCCAAGGTCACCACGTGATGCTCATACATCTGCTTACTAAAATGGGCTCCGACATCCATCGTGGCCATCAAGACATCCTTAACATGCACAAAATCATTTGGAGAATTTAACTACCATATTTTTCGGACCATAAGACGCACCTAGTTTTAGAGGAGGGAGATTCTGAACCAAATAGTATCCGACAATATCCCATAGACTCTCTCTCACCTATACATAAGTTTTAACCCTCTTCTCACTGGCAAAACATTTTTTTATTCTGTAGATATATATATATATATATATATATTTAATTTAAAGAGCACCTATACTTTGTGGTCCGAAAAATAAGGTAATCCGTAGATAATTATGGAATATTTATCTTCTACATGAATAATCGGAGCCCAGTTTAGAAGTAACAGGAATTATCCTGCACTGCCTTACATTTACTTAAAGACTTAAATCCAAAGTAGGGGTGTAACGATATAGTTTGCCTATGGTTCGTTATGTATCACGGTTTGGTATATTAGCAAACCATTCAGTACATCATCTTCTGTTGTATAATGACAATTAAATTCTACCCCTCGAACATAAGACAACCCCAGTTTAGAAGTATGCCGAGCTGTGGACTGACTGTATCGTTACACCCCTAATCCAAAGCAATGCACGTTTTCAGAAAGCTGGGTCAGCCAGTGTCTCTAGAGAAACTGGGATTAAGGAGCTTGTTCAGGTGCCAAACAATAAAATCATTCTGCTGACTCTGGGAACTGAACTCGCCCTCAGTCGCCCGAGTCGCACAGCGCCACACTCCACCCGCCGGCCCACACACCTCCTCAGCTCCCCGTCCAGATGCTGCTGGCGGAGCCTCTTGAAGTTGGGCTCCAGACCATCGTAATTCTCCATGGAGGTGTCGTAAAAGCCCAGCGCCGGCTTCTTCTCGAAGGGGATCTCGGCGTTGTAGTCCACGCCCCTCTTCTTCTTCCTCTTCTTCTGGATGTCGATGCCGGCTGCCCGCAGCTCGCGCCGCTTCTGGAGGGCGGCCAGGCGTCTGCGGAGAAGGACGGTGACAACGTCAAGATCCACACAGAAACAGTTGCACAGACCTGAACCATCATCACCATCATCATCACCATCAATGGGTCCAGCACGGCTCACAAACACCAAACTTTAGTTTAGTTATTGAGCAGGGAAGCTGCCAACTTAGGAAGCCAATTTCACATCATCTCAGATGGGGGGTGTCAGTAGTAAATATTCCCTATTAGACCACATGGCCTTCAACCAGTATTGAATGTTTGTGACTAATCATTAGAAAAAACAATCTTTAAGTTATTACGTGAAATGCTTTCCCATTACCAGCACACACATCACATATTAATAACTGTACTGCAAACATCTTTTGATTTTCACAACAAGGCCACCTCATTAGCACCCACGGACAGACCTGGCTTCCTCCAGCTGCTTCTCTCTGGCTTTCCGCTTGGCCTTCTTACCCTGGGTGTTGGCCAAGCGAGCTCTGGCCTCTGACAGCATCTCCAGCTCATCTAAGCAACCAAAACAGATTGATTCAGACAGAGGACAGGTACTGAAAATAGCACGGCTGAGCAATGTGATCTGTACCATTCACGCATAACAGACCATCTGTCGCTCTAGACAAGAATGCACTGAACATTCAGTAAAGTATTCTGGATATTTTGCCAAAAATCTAAGGAAAAAAATGAACTATAATATACCAACCGTGTGAATCAGTACAGGTCCAAACAAGTTAATATGTCTGTTTAAAAGTCTTTTCAAACCAGCTGGTTATTCAAAATACATAAATCATATGTGATTTTCAAGATTCAGTCAGTGTAACACTAGCGGATTTGCCTTCATCCATATCCACAGGATCGGGCCTGGCCGGCTTGGTCTCCGGATTGGGATCGATCTCTCCGGGTTTGAGCTTGCGAGGGTCATCTGTCCCATCCTCCTCGTTGTCCCTCTGGGCGGCTTTGTCTCTGAAACAGACCACGGGACTCAGTGGCACACGTCAAAATAACCACTCAACCTTCTCACTACATTCATTAATCATCCAAAAGGAGACATGTTCTCAGAGACTGCAGACTGAGAGGAGACCATGGCTAGACTGCGCTTCCAGCAGGACTGAACAGCGCACTACTGCTTTTCAAAAGATTCCATACAAGTGACACCAAGAATGAAGGCGTTTTAAAAACTATAAAATATATTTTTCCCACCAAGAAAAGACAGGAATATGAGTATAGATAATACATAACATTGTTAAATAACGTATAATTCCTAAAAGAAAAAAAAAAAACCTTTTAAAACTATTTCAAGATGTGTTCCTTTCAATTGGCCTTGACTAGAAAATTCGGCGCAGAGCGGTAAAATCTTGCCGTTCTTACAGCTTAACATGGATGCCAGCCAGCCAATGTGTGCGAATATGAGATTCAGCTTAAGCGCCCAGTGTGTCTTTAAGGAGCACATTAAGCTGCACTCACAGAAGGAACTCATAGTGCTCCAAGCACTGGGCAGCGGTCCTGCCAATTATAGGGGCGATGGTCCTCCACTGCGTGGGCATCAGCTTTGCCAAGTGAAGCAGCTTCTCCTCCTCCTCGCGGGACCATTCTGTCTTCTTGATGCTTGGGTCAAGCCACTCGTACCTGGACCATATCAACATGACAATTTAACATCACCCTAACAACTCAAACATCAGACAGGATATTAGTATCTGTCCAAGTATTTTATTTATTAGACAAATCATTACTTTATTCAGGTCTACAAAAGATTGGAACTGCAATTTAATTCTAAATCATATCTTAGAATACATACTAAAAATGAAATTTGATTTCATTCAGAGTACCTGAGATACTGGGGCCCAGGGCTGATAAAGCCTAATAAAAGACTTAAATTGCTAGTTTCAGCTACTGAATGCCTATTTCAGAAATCAATTTTTCATGGCCTAGTGTGTGATGAAGACTGAAGACTCTGCAAGCAAGACAGGAAGCTAACAAACCTCTGTTTTGGTCTCACCAGCTACTAAGCGATTGCAAAATAAGTCTGAACGTTTTTCCTTGACATTTTATTTACTTAAATTTTATAATGATTTCCCAAAAGACTGTTATTAGGCAGACACGCTATTTATTTAGTACAGTAAAATGGCCAGTGACAGATATGGTACGAAAAATATTCAATGCATTTAAGCATTTAAGTCGGAAATGATTGAGTATTAATACAACAAACAGCGGACGCCCTCCTCCTCTGGCCGAACTCCTAAAATGACTGACAGCCCTTGGTACTTTCCTTCAACACGCTTCCTGGTTACCCAGATTTGTGTGATCATTGATAAATACAAATCTCGAGCGAATTACATGTGCAGGGCACACGCTAAAAACCCGTGTCCGCTATTAAAACGCACTTACCATCTGGCTTTGCACTGTTTGGCTGACTTTCTGTGCAGGAGAGACGCAATTCGCGACCACTGGTTTTTGCCATATTTCATAACAGCCGCCTTAAGGATTTCATCCTAGAAAAGATTTGTGCATGGAGACAAACAGCGATGAAACGTAACATGTTTAATAACAAGGACAGGTGACGATAGCAGAGCCTGAGAAACAACAGTACTGCCATGAGCATTCTGCAGAATCGCGTCTAGCAACACCATGTCAAATTAATAAAGTGCGTGGACGAATAATAGCCGTTAAGCTAATGAGCTTCTTAACTACAACGGGGGAAAATATACGATTATCGGGCCTCCAACTGAGAACCCAAGTGCAATCACGCTTCGAGAGATGTAATTAACAGCTTTCTGTAAAGGAAAAGCGCCAATCAGTGCTAATGCAGCAAAGAGACTAGCTGTAAAAACGATACTGTTGTGAGATTGGCAGATAGCTAATGGGCTCAATTTAGCAAACGGCACATTAAGTGCAGCAATTAAACACATTAAACGCAACAATCAATTCGTTTCAAGATCCACGATAAGTTAAATAATACACAAGCAACAGAGTGGCAATAACTTCTCATGGTTTAGCTAGCTAGCTAGCCTGTTAGCAGACTCCGCCGATGCAATGAAAGGCAAGCGTGCTGCAAAAGCGATCGAAAGAATGCACATACCTCGGTGTTCCTCCAAACACCCCCCTTGATCATAATCCGCGGCATTTTGTAAGCGTTATTTCACAATCCTACAGCAAAAAGAGAAATTGTATAACAATAAGTAAAGTGAACACTCCGACCCTACAGCACAACGTTGCCGGGCTGATTTGGGGCCTATATGTGAACCGGAAGAACAATAGTAGAAGCGGAACTTAAATCCTTTGAAACAGTCTTCAACCATAATTGTAGTTTATTTACTGCTTCCTGTAGTTTGCAAAATAAATTCTCTGAATTCTCTAAGCCATAAAAACAATCAAAGGTTTCCTCTCAGAAGATGCCACATTTTTCAAGTTCATAAGTTTAAAAATGAATATGCTGTTGTGAACGAATGAAAAACAGAATTTATTTACTTATTTGAAAATATTCTGCTCATTGTGAGCTTCTTGTATTTTATGGTAAGTGTGGTCATTTCATTTATCAGAAAATACACAATCGGCACGTGTCTCGTTTTACATTAATAACTGGTTGATGTTTAAATTCCTTAATAATGATTAAAAAAACATCAACATAATTTTTGGCGTTGCCACCATTTACCATGATATTACATGAAGTTTTTAAAAAGCCATTAGTGCACTACAGAATACGCCACTAGATGGTGATAAAACAATCCAGTGCGCTCCATTCTACTTCGTTAAATTATTTACCCATTGGATTATGCAGTTTTTAGACACAGTTTGTCATTCATTTTTATATTGAATTATTCAGCTGATGTGGAAAAGTATTTAAACGCCGCGGCAGAAAACTTATACAGGAAAGTTAAGTACAGCAGGACGGCTCTGTCTATGGGAGACTTCACGTCAACTGCAAGAAAGCTGGTACGTGGTTGTGGGGTGTATGTCTGAGATTAAGGCTGTACTATGGAATATTTCTAATTTAGGATCTGTCTCTTTTTTTCTCCAGAATCAGGCATCGTTCTCTTGGTAAGCAGGATCACTAACAGACAACGCTGGCCCTGTGTATCGCTATAGGATGTTCTCCAACTGGCATGCTGTACATCTGCATTGGCGGCATAAGATGACACCGAGTCAGGACTGTACGCTCCATTTCTAGACAGCATGTGCAGGAAATAAGAGTGCGGGTCTCATCGTCCTGGTTTCAAAGCAGAAACAGAACATCCATCCATCCATCCATTTTCCAACCCGCTTTATCCTGTTCAGGGTCGCGGGAGAAACAGAACATGTATTTTAAAAAGACAAAATAAAAGCGTAATAGTTAGGGTATTCTTTTCCCCTTGTTTTAGCTCATGTCAGATGCCGGCAGGACCCCCAGCCTCAGACTGAGCGCACATCTGGCCGCGGCTGCCCTTGAGAAGTGCCCCGTGTATAAGCTAAAGCAGCCCACCCGCACGTTACTCCGTCTCTGCCAAAAACCACCTAAGGTTTCTCGAGATAAACGAATACCCAACAAAACCTCACACTTAGGAAACACCCGGACGCTCACAGCACGCGTTTTGTCATTGACAAGCGATGGCAGGCAGCCACATGTGCGCACGCTTGAGCACACATGACGCACGCATGCAGTGAGCCTGCGTCGACGCTGCGCCGGAGAGGCATGCTGACAGCATATTTATATGCATGATTCTCAGTCGCATATCGAAACGCGCATGCAGACATATGCAGACTGCAGCATAAGAACGTGTAATGGAAGATCTGCGAATTTACAATGTTCAGGGGCCTTCGTGTATGTCGATATCCAACTGGCTCTCCATGCGCAGTGGCCTATGTGTGCTGTTAGCGAACAGTTAGTGGGAAATAACCATAAAGTGAAATGCCGTTTTTTTCAGTGCAGTGGAGACCAGGGACAATTGTTCATTTTTTTTTATTGTTATAGAAATGACAAAACGCCAAAAAACTTGAGAAAATAGCGCCTTGGGGCTTTAAATGTGACAGGGAGCTATTGCGCATTATCAAGAAATTCACATCTGTGATCTAACGTTCTTTTATTTTTTATTTTTATGTGTTATAAGTCTCTTCGAATACTGACCCGTTTAACAATTGTTGCTAATATGCCCTAGTTATAAATTCTCCCCCACACAGTAACACTAACGTTCAGTTAACATGGACAGGATTGGAGTCCTAGTTACAGCATAGAATCAATCACCATGCGGTAAAGCACTGAGAATTTTGTAGACTAATAATTTTTTTTTCTGTTATCATTTTAAGGAATATTCATTTTAGTATTTTTTAGCATTTTTTGTACAATGGAATGAAATTATTTTTCTTATTATTTTGTTATAAAACAGTTTTTATATTACTTGTTGGTATTACTGTACAGCTAACACTTTCTGTGTTATAAATCATTATTCAACTGTACCTTGTACTTCATATTTTTAGCAATTTTGCAAGTTCTTGAACAATCCACTGCCACTGACTACAAAATTCAGCGTTATTCACCATTATCCA
Organism: Petrocephalus schoutedeni; assembly: GCA_026780765.1. Lineage (NCBI taxonomy): Eukaryota > Metazoa > Chordata > Actinopteri > Osteoglossiformes > Mormyridae > Petrocephalus > Petrocephalus schoutedeni. Next base: position 17,954,785 of record JAODKL010000027.1, on the reverse strand, counting down.
GCACCGTTCGCCTCCAGAATAAAAATGGATATGCAAAACAATGTTCTGGCTTTGTTACAATTCCAATTCCTTTAGCTCAGGCTGCTAGTTTGGAAAACAACGTGGAAGAAATTGCCCAGATAAATGTATATTAATAAGCTTGACCTTGGAAGTCCTTTAAAACCCTCTTACTTCCGACTGTATTCAGCAGATCCTCTGCTGCTGGAGACCAGCTGGTGAGGAGTTTGAAAAATTCATATTTAAGAACTTAATCCTTTTCTCACAATTGAAAGTGGTAGGAAAACATTAGTGAAACATGGTGTTGTCAAAGTTCGAATACAGCATTTCTGTTAAAAGCCTAAAAGATTTAGGACCACAATTGTTCTCTATTTTGCTACCTCCCATCTCAAGTACTACAAATGCACCCTCATTTCTGCCAAAGAAATATGGTTAAAGTATTTGGTATTTGCAAACAATCTTTATCTCAGCCTATGTGTACTTTCTGAATGTCTTCTGTTTAAAAGATTTTATTTTATTATAGAAAATTAGAAATAGTTTAAGATTATAAATATTGCTTTCTAATCATATTATGTAAATTCATAGGGGAAGAAGAGTTTGCATAGCTTATAAGGTTATGCATTTATATATCTATTTGTCTGCAATAGCAGGTAACTCAGTGAAAGTGCATTTCCCCTCAGGGATATATATTTTTTTTCTTTGTTACCAGTCCAAGCCCTTAAGCAGTACACTGCAGGTGCCTTAGGGTATGTCAGCGCTTAATATTTTAAACACCAGGCCTGATGAAGTAAAGTGCACAACGCCCCCCTCGCTCTCTATTACTGTCAATGGCTTTATATTGTTTGATCAGCAGCACTCGTCTTGTAATTACATCGGAGATGCCACATGAGAAGACGCTGCCTTTCTGCTGGCCTGACAGTCTCATCTCCCAGGCAGCAAAGCTTGGCGAGGACTTCATCGCACTTAATAAAGACGTGCTGTGTCTCCAGGATCAGTGACAGATCCTACGCAGGCCGCAGCTGCACCAGGCCACTTTATTATTTATTTACTATCCAGCGTCTTCTAATTTGGGATTTAATGAAGATAGAAAGTGGGGACACACACACACAACACAAAAGGCCGAAATGAGGTCGCTGCCAACCTTCTCTTTGCTCTTTTCGGAAAAAGTGGAACAAAATTCATTAGGTCTAGGAAAGAACTTTTTAACTCTGTCCCTGTTGACTGCATTTGTTTGTCTTCCCGTTCATGCATGAGGTTATTTGTCTTTATCGCAAAGGTTCAAACTATGAAATATGGATGTGGATCCAATAACCTGGTTTATATTCTGGTGCCTTGATTATGTTTGAGTGGAATGATTTCTCCCGGAATAATTACTCTGGAAAGAACAGGCTTTTTCTTCTTCGGTGAAAGAATGTACAGATAAAGTATCTTCTGAGCACCTAAAAAAAGGGCTTTTCAGCATCTTATTTGTCAGACATTAATATCTATCTATGATAATAACTTTATTATAACTGTCTATTTGCAGTGCAGCAAAGAAATTGCACTTGATAATAAAATGTTGGGCCAATATACTTTCCACATTATTATTATGTTTTATTAGACTCACATGATGACCTAACATTAGTCTATTTCTATAATTCCTACTTTGAAAAGCGTCTGTGAATTTGACACTGCCTGCGCAGAATATTGAAAGGCTGGAGCACACTTCACTCAGGTAACATAACTTGCTATTTATACCAAGTAATGTTGCATAAATAGGGATAAGAATAGAGAGTGCATTGCTTTGGTTTTTTAGCAGCTTGGTCGGGCTGGCTGGCTTTCTTTGGGAAGCCCCACTGCTGCATTGTTTCCCAGCGTATAAAGCTTTGCTCAACTTTGCTAAAATGGCCTGTGTTATTTTGTTCTTGTTCTTTTCTATTATTTGTTAAGCTTTTAGCCTAATGAAGGTCCCCACTCTGTCCATGCTTCGCCATGTCATGCCCTTCTGTTTGCTGTCTCGTATGGAGCCAGTCTTGAACATAGCGTACAGTCTTGCTGTTTTCCCATTATGATATAGTCTGTCCAGCAGGGTCTTTCGCAGGACCTCTGACTACTGGAACATAGAACTGACCACTTCTGATTACTAGATCATAGAACTGACTACCTCTAACTACTGGAACGCAAAACTGCTTATCTCTGACTACTGGAATGTAGAACTGACTACCACTGACTATTGGAACGTAAAACTGACTACCTCTGACTACTGGAATGCAGAACTGACTACCACTGACTACTGGAACGTAGAACTGACTACCACTGACTATTGGAACGTAAAACTGACTACCTCTGACTACTGGAATGCAGAACTGACTACCAC
>JAODKL010000027.1:17898903-17931338 GCA_026780765.1 Petrocephalus schoutedeni | reverse complement strand
GGGGGGGAGTAAGCACAAGATTCTGCATGCAAGCGACGTGGCAGAGAAACGTAGATTTAAGCATACAGCAGCCTCACTATTGTGAGCAGTTTATACTATATATAGCATATATATATATATATATATATTATAATATATTTATTATAACCAGTGCCGGTCAAAGCTCATGTGACACTCCCTCCACACCCCCACACAGGCGATACGTGTTGTTGACTGGGGATGGGTGGTGCCGTAAAAGTCATCTCCCTATTGGAGGTGGGGACACTAAAAGTTGTTCTCTGGGGAGTTCAGCAACAGTACGCTAAGTGGACGCACCTTCAAAATATGTGGCCCTGGGCAACTGCTCATCTCGCTCATGTCAGGATCTGCCCCTGATGAAAACGCAGGAATAGACTAGCTAGACTTCTACTTGGACAGCTGGTGCATTTCAGAACTTCCATGTATTTACAATAAAAAACAAGTTTCTCTCTCCGTTAGCCCTGGACACCAGTCACCTATTCCTATGTGACTTCCTACGATTTCATGTGTATTCATTGTCTCGCACTAACCAAATATACACTCTGTATATATTTAAGTAATGTTTTTGAGTTCTGCAATACTGCAATAGCCAAATTACATTCCTGTATATATATTCATATTAATTTTTTTATTTTAATATTTGTATAAATACATAAATAAAACACACACACATATATACACAGATATTACAAAATATGAAGTAATAGCTTAAGTCTGACAGTGAGGCCAGTGGAGGACACTTTTAACAGCAAAAGAATACCCAGTGAGGGAAGACAAGAATATCCTGGAGGATGCTGGCTTCAGCAGCTGAACGACTACTTCCTCCCACGGTAAAGACCTACACGATGACAGCTCAGTTCTGTACCACTGCTATTCCTGAGGCTCAGGTGTCCAGGTTCAGAGGTGCCACGGAACAGTTCGTAAAACTAGCCCGGACCAGCCAGGGGAGAAAAAAGATGAGACGGGTACCAAGCACACACAGCACACAAACCGTGGGCCTCTGGAGAGGAACAGTGCCTGGGGAGCTGTCCTTCAGCATAGTACTTGACCGGCGGCCTGGCTCAGCGATGGCATTTGGCCAAAATTAAACACAGCTGAGGACTCCTGCTCTGATTGTGGAGCGCTGTGCAAAGGGCTGGGGGAGGTGAGGGAGCTTGGATTCAGCTCCTGCCAGCTAACTACGCTTTCTCGATCTATAGACAAAAGCTATGGCGGCGAGCGAGAAAACGGCAAGCGGTGGGGGGGTGCATGTACTGACGTTAGGAGCATTTTGGCTGTTAGGTTTCCCCAGGCACACGCTTATGTGTTAACAAAACATCAGGCCCTGTCCTGTCACGGCCGAGTTGCACTCGAACATGGGTTACACCACATGCCTGGTACGGTCAACGGCGACGTCAGCGATCAACTCCAACAGCCACTTCAACATCACTTCCTCTGTGCTATCTTTGTAATATTGACCATTAAACAAGTAAAAACATGGATTACTCATTGATTGGTCTATATGCATATCCATTTTAATCATATACATCTAACTAACTATTGCAGAATAGGTGCTATATGTAAATTAGCCAAGTTCATTTGCATATCTTCGTCACTGCTTTCTCTGTGCTATTTCTCTAATATTGATCTATCTGCGATAATCAATAAAAAACATGGATAATCATTTTTTTCTTATGCATCTTATTCAGATACATTGAACTAGCTAGCGTAGGGGCAGATATGTGTAAATTAGTTAAGCTGGTTTCGATATCTGAAATATTCAAACATGCTTTTTTTGCTTCTCACTTCATTTTTTTTTCCTTATATTCTCCCTACGGCAGCTTCTTGCTCTGAAACACGGCCATTTATTTAGAAACTAGTATTGTACCATCTGCAACAGGCCTACAGGCATCACATGTACGTGATTTATGACTGCATGCCCCAAATAATAAAGGGACCGGCTGAGCAGAGTGACTGCAGTAGTCATTGATTTTCCTGTGCAGTTCACAAAGGCCTGAGTAAATAATATCCAACAATACGCCCTACGAAATGGGATCTTCTTCTTCTGACTTTCTGAATCGGAATGTATTCACCACCTACACGGCTAACTTGGTTAATTTCCTTTGATGTAAGCTTTCAAAACACACAGAGAATTTTGCTGCCACAGGAATTTTCCTTTCAAGGTTACAAATGCAGGTTATTCAATACAATTGATGCGATGCTGCTTTGCAAATGTCTGACCCTTTGTTATTCCTTTGCTCTTCTGTTCTATATTCGCAGAACTCTAAAGTCTGGTTATGTAGGGATTTAGTTGGTGGTGGTGGGGGCTGGGGGCAAGATTTTATGTAAAAACATCTGCAGCCATTGGCATAGCATGAGCAGATGCTAAGCCATTTTAATCAGCCCTCTAAAACATCTACACGAAGGTTTCATTATATAAATATACCATACGCACAGCCAAATAGGATTTTGCTGAAGAATGCTAAATTCCAATGTTGTACATAAAGAGAATCACAGGTGCAGGTAGGTGGAAAAGAAAAAAAACGTCCTTCTTTGTATCTTCAGTTTACTTTTGAATTTTTTTTACCCACAGAAAATGTCCCTATTAGTGGTGTGCCTTCATCTGGCGATGTCTTAATAATAATCTGATTATAACAACTTAAGGGTGGAGGCATTAATTAACAAATTCTGAGATTCTGTCACTGCTTATGTCAAATTCTGTATTATATCTAAATTCATTTACTCTTTGCTAACAAAGCCATGAGTATCTAGGTGGTACGATTGCATCTTTCTTCCAGGGTTGGTGGTTAGAATACCTGGTTATTAAATGTTTGTTATAAAGATGGGTCAAATGTTATGCATTCACTTAATATGCAATTCAATCCGGTTTAATTTCTATTGCGCATTTTCACAAGATGACATTGTCTCTAAGAGAAAGCCAGAAGTGACAATGGAAAGAAAAAAACTCCCTAGTTGGAATAAACCTTGGGAGAAACCAGACTCAAAGGGTTAGCCCATCGTCCTTCGGCCGGCAGAGGAAGTCTGAAATAACAGAGTCCTGATTTAATACCAATGTGCTTTTGTTTTGAAGTTTTTAAGGTCAGGGTGAGCCTGGAGCCCATTCTAAGAAGCAGGTAGTTGGGAAGCAGGCTAGGGGCACTCTGTATGGGATGCCAATGTATCGCGGGGCTATAGATATTCTGGGGCGACCAGAAAACTCAAGTAGACTTTAAAAGAACAACAGAAGCATTTATTATGCTACTATAATGAAGTATTATAAACACACTTATAAATATTTATAAAATTGCATAACACATTATAGCCATGCTTCTCATGCATCATGAATGCTCTTTGAAGGACTCATCTATAATGCACTATAAACACCTTCATAATGCAGCACAAGCATCCTTTATACTGACCATTATAATACATTATGAAGGTATGAAGTATTTATAGTGCATTATAGATGAGACCTTCACAGAGCATTCATGATGCACGAGAAACATGGTGTTATGCCTTTTTATAAATATTTATAGCTGTATTTATAATACTTTCTGAATGATTACCATGAATTATAAGAACAGTTTTAGGCTTTCTGAATATCAGCTTCATAGAAAGTGTTACGAATAAATTCCGCACAGAGTGAGCATGAGATGGGATTCACAACCCAACCATAGAGGTATAACACCAGACAAGCCACCATGACGCCCATAATTTATTCTACCGTTTGATGTTAAATGCAATGGGCACAAAAGCTGAAACAACATGGGACAAGCATACAGTATCAGGGGTGGGTTTTAGGGATGGATTGATGGATTTAATCATCTAAAAATATTGTTGCCCACTTTTTGTTATTTTAAGTTGATTACAAAAAGACAGGAACATGCAAATATCACTGTGGCAGCCCCATGCTTTGCCGTGGTGTGACATTGCAATAAAAAGGTGACGGCAGGATGGTGGAATCAGGAAAACTGCTGTTATTCAGCTGGAAGAGTTTCCAATTTCATACAAAGTAGATCTGCACTGCTATATTATTCTATGCACATAACTAAATTAAAAGCCATAGGTTGTGAAATGTCAGTTTCTCATTTTTGGGTAAACTGAGAAATTATGCATATATTGATGTCTTACGTTGCACATAGGAAGTTAAATTAAATGGGAAAAAAACAGTAAGAAATCTTTACTAGTTAAGAACGTATTGGTATTCATTCCAATTGCCTAATGGACATTAGCATAATTGGATTTCAGTCATATTCAACTGTGAGACAAGTCTTAGCGATTTAACTTGCTTGCAGTGACCTGGAAATATTTAAATTAAAACTGTGTAAAACGAGGAAGATTCTTGCCAATTTAAAAGTCATTGGAGAGACTGGGGGTTAAAAGGAAATTACATATACACAGATATGTGCGTGTGTGTGTGTGTGTGTGTGTGTGTCGCTTACATTCTTAAATAGTACAGAAGAGAATTTCTTTCCATGTCTTGATAGACACTGGCAGTGAATCTGATGCTTTCCACAGACAAGGGACAGTAAATTGGAATGAGGACTGAAATGAGACTGAAAGCATAAAGGTTTTACCTGTTTTATCAGGTAAAAGGTGCAATGAATTGTGACATCTATGAACGAAGTAGTAGTGAAGTATTAAATAGTAATTCACATTAGACTCAAAATTGCGAATCTCACTTGAAGCGGAACACATCTTTACATGGTCTATTTGTCCTCATTTTTTAGTTTTGTGTCCAAAAGTGGCCGACCTGGTTCTGTCCCGTTTATATCCCTAAAACAGTCCGGGGCAGTGTACTTTGTTTAAGTATATAAAAGGAACATCTCGCATGCTTCAAAACCCCTCCCAAGCTCCGTTCTCATCCATGATCCCTGCCGATATCCCACAATGCAACACTGGGTGTGAAAACAGCAGTAGCAAGTAAACAAAGGGAGCTGAGCAGGGTGTAGACAGGCTTCTTCTGCATGGAAAGTAAACAAACAAGGATGAGAGACGACTGGGGAATGAGCGGAGAGGGGATGGAAATGTTTTTGGGCCGCCCCCTACCTTCGCTAAGGCGAGGTGAGGTCAGCAATTTGTCTCACGGAGGTTTCCATCTATTTGGGAAGTCATTTTATAGGCGTTCACATTTGAATGACTCCCATTTATTCCTCACCGGGTCTTTTATTGAAAGAAAACTGCTGACCATTTACACAACCCAGTTTTTTTGGAACCTTCCCAAGTTGGCTGAGAGAAGGGGGGCGGGGTTCTAGGTATCCTGACATCCCAGGAATAAATTAATGCATCTTGCAATGAAAAACACATCTTGGAGAGCATCATTCCTATTCAAAGAATATAATGAAAAACTGGAGACGCAAGGTCTGTAAAGCAACGCCTTCCTTTTATATAGATAAAATGAAATTTCCTACAATCTGATGGCACTCTAAAGCTGGCATGATTAATTCAGGATCTATAGAATTATGTTAAATTCCACACCTTTAGCTTTTTCCCTGTACCTACAACAATGTGAGCACAATAATAAAAAGAGCGCTATATGTTGAGGTTTTTCTCAGTTGCTTTGGCACATTTCTAAAATCATCCTTAACATTTGCAAAACAGTAAGTGCATTTCTCTAAACAAATCGTACAAACAGCACCACATAATGGATTACCTGCAAAAGCCTGTAACTTTCTCAAAATCCTTAGTTCATCCTTCAAAACGTAAATATTTATGTCATAGTACTTGTCAGTGCCATCAGAATGACAAGTTCTTCTGTCTTTGTTCATGAACTAGATAGTCAAAATGCATAGCCATGTTGTCAATAACACTATATAGCACTCTGTAAGTATTTTCCAATGTAAACTACGGCTAAGGTTTTGATGGCAGTGAATGAAAATGAACAAGACTGTACTTTTTCTATATAGCATATATCATTGTAAACAGTACAGAATTACACATGTGCCTGTGTGTTACAGTATATGGTCAGTATATCTATACATATGTACAGTGTGTATATAAATGCACACTATAAATATGTATACATAGGTGATTGCCACAGTATACATACATTATGTACCTGTATAAAGTACTTTATTGTACAGTATAAAATTCATGTGGAATACTGCATTAGGGAGCACTACAGTAAATAGATTACAGTACTGTTACACATTGTTGGATTACATACCAGTTGTCTTTATGAAACTTATGAATGATGGAGGATTGAGTTGTTCTCCCAGCTGTACCCTTCGACCAGCCTCGGCCCTTAAAAGGCCATGATTGGGGGCATGGTCCACAGCTGTGGGGTTTACTTCATCAGGAATGTGCCTCTGTTCTTGGCCTCTTCTGCCTCTTCCTCTGGTTTGCCCCCCTACCCTTCCACCATGCAGCCTCACACCTTCTTAACTGGACCCTGTTCATTTCCTTGTTGTTCATCCATTGTCAGATTGTAACACTGATGTACTCTGACAATATATGCTTGGCAACTTTAGGTTCATGAAATGTACCTCTCAGCTATTTTAGATAATTGATTGATCACTGGTTGATCTAACACTTTAAACATTACCAGTACCATTAAAATACAAAAAACCAACATGACATAATCAGTTGCTAATGTAGGAATCAGCCAGTGAATGCACATAATCATTTGCATGACTGTGCCAAAGCATTACATTTACAGTATGATGCGCACAAGTGACTTGATGATGTGGAGGTTGTACAAGGAGTTAGGAGAGAATTTCATTTCTAATCTGAGAAAAACTGTAATAATAGTAATAGCCATCATACTTCTATAAGTTTTACCCCAAAAAAAACATTCTGTTACTCCATCCTTGAACCCACTCCATCCATACATTGTGTAAGATTGCTGCTGTTCAGATACGTTTCGATCCTTGTTATGTTCTGCCTTAATTGGACGAAAATTGCCAGGAGTATAAATGTTTGCTTGAGTATCTGATTCCTGACATTAAAACCTGGGAATCAGACAAAAATGCTGAAAGAAAGTAACGTTTTATGCTTGCAAATTTGTTTTATATTTTTAGCAGCACATATTAGAGTTTTTTTCTATCTCCCTGCCATGCAGTCTGTTATCTCTGTTTGTGTAACAGGGAGGTCGGGCATCCAGTCAATCAAAAACACAAGCTGAAACTCTAAGGCAGTGCAGCAGAAGCCACTATGATTGGACCCCAAGCAGTGGAGAGCCAGTTTCACAGGTATGAAACCACTATGATTGGATGGAAAGAACGGTAAGGAGAAAAAAACAAAAGAATAAAATTCGCAGGCCATAAAAGAAACCTACAGCAATAGTCGACAAGAACAAATGACAATCCTTTAATCAGAGCGAATCCAGTTTCATTGAAGTGATAGATTTCTGGGGCGAGTGGAATAAATCACTGTAGCCCTTTAAAGATATGCAATTTCTGAAAATGAATAATCAGCTACTGGATGATCAGACGTGTAGTTTTAATACCACTTATCCGGAATGAATTTACATTCACGTTGCATAAATTTGGGTCAATTCCAGGTAAATTAAATGGCCATTTGTCCCGCATATTAATCTCAGGTGACAATGTATACTGGAGGCAAATGGTAATCAGTAGAATTCTCGTTCATCAAAGTGGTTGGAAGTTTTGTTGACTGGTTGAAGTGCCCATAGATGCCTACAGAGAGAAAAACAAGCGAAAGGTACAGCGGGATATTCAGGCACCATATGGACAGCTGTAAAGATGACCTGGAAAGTGACCTGGAGCCTGCGGGGGCGGGTTGGAAGGGGAGGGCCGTCTCACCTATGGAGACTGGAGGCCGTACAGAAGACGGTGGATTACCTACGGGGGCCTGGCTGGACGAACGTGTGGACGAGAGCCAGGAGAAAATCGCAGCGACCCAGGCTTGGAGCGGGGGCCGACGTAGCAGAATAGCCGCATTCACGCTCTCCTTTTCTTTCAGGTGCTGAACCTTTTCAGATAAAATCGTCTATAATTCATGGACGCATCTCAAGCCTTCTGGACAGCACCGGCCTTTTCTGGACTTGCGGATTTTTAGAAGAACGAAAATCCAATGATAGCTTATTGCACAGGTGGTGAGATATTCATGTGGCATATTTCTCATTTTTGCAGATGAGGCATCTATTTGGGGGGAAACTATACAGACTCTTTGAATTAGAGATACTGAAGACAGTTAAATGCAATTTTGTAAGCTGTGAATGATCATTTGTCTAGTTTAAAAGTTAAAATACTGCTCCATGCACATAAAAACAAAAGTGGACCCCAGATGAATCTTAAAGCCAGGGAAGAGAAAGGGGAAATAAAGCAGTAATAATTCTTTACTCTGCAATGTTCGATAGTCAGGCTTCTCTGGTTAAAGCAATTGTATTTATTGCAAAGCATGATGGGAAAGACAATTGAGCAAGAATGAAAAGTTTAACTTGAATCAGCAAGGCTCGGGTATCAGAAATCTCTCAGTATCAGCTCCATTCGAAACAAGATGTAATCTTAATTTCCCAAAAAGAAAAAGATTTGGGTGGAAATGCTGATTTCTGGTTAATTTTCCCTCTGGATGACATCACTTTATCAGATATCATGTTCAGAAAGAGGGTGTGAGTGTCTTACCGGAAAGCACAGATGGCATCTTGCGGATCCTGTGTGGGAAAACAGGAGTGTGGTCTTGTGCATACAGAGGCGTCGCGGGCCCTCGGATAGCTTAGCCTTTTATGTTTGCCAGCATGGTCAGGCTCCCGAGGGGTTAAAACCTCAGCTTTACAGCCCTGTCAGTGGGTAGGGATCACACAAGCTGCAGAATCATCTGGCAGAAACTCGCCTTCGCCACCTGTGGACTTGGATCACAGGCCCTTATCCAAAGCTTTGGCCTTTCAGACATTGCTAAACACCTCGACTTAAAATCAGTCGGTTGTCAAATGTAAACAGATAACAAGTCTGACAGAGCAATTTTTAACAGGTTAATCTGGTGACAGTTGTTCAGTGTGATGCTTAAAGGTTTTGGTTGTTGTTCTAAAAGAGTAGTGTTATACTATGTAGGGCTTACAAAATGTTTTTACTCAAGTATAAAAAATCATTGTAAAGGTCAGGATTAATTTTGTTCATTTTTACTTGGATTAGAATCCAATCATTTTGTTGCAAGAGAGCAAAATAACAGATATTTTAAAAGCCTCCTGAGGGCGTTTTGGAGAATAGTACTTTGAACGTCACGGCCATTGTGGATGACATTCAGTGGGAATAGTTCAGAAGAACTGAGTGTGGAGATGTTTTATCTGTTTGTCTGGGAATAGGCTTACTCCAGCAGTTAGTCTGCAAGACTTAAAAGATGAGTAAAAACACATACATACAGATTAGGTATCCTGCCTGTATCCTTGTGGGGACTCTCCATTCATTTCTGTGGCCACAACCCTAATCCCAACTATGACAACCTTAACCCCTACCCAGCCATAACCTTATCCAAAAGTTACCGACACAATGTTTGGATTGTACTCACAGATTGTTATAATGTGTCATAATGTGTTGGTTTATTGGTGTGTGTGTGTGTGCATGCATATATATATATATATATATATATATATATATATATACACACATAAGACTTATTGTTAAAGAATGTCGTTAATTTAGTAGTAAAGACATAAGGTAGTGGTTTCTAAAATTGCTCCACTTCCCAAGTTAACTGAAGGTGTACATAGTGGAGAAGGTCCATTTAATTGCTGCCTCCATCAGCCCAGCAGTGGTCCAGCTCTTCCACACTCCTGAGTGAGGAAAACACTTGCCTACATGCAGGAGTTCTGGAATGTGAAAAAAAATCTAAAACAAAAACAACGCACCCAACAGTTTTTAGCAGCAGAAATAATGATTCCAACCCCCACAAGGAAGAGATATTTACTCCACAGGATATCGTCACAAATATAAACTCAACTGTATAGTGCTTCCTGTGTTTTGAGCTAATTCCTTCCGAGTAGATGAATAAAGCAATGATATTGCTGAGTAAAAATAATGCACACTGCTTCTCATCTACTGCGCATCTGCCAGAGGCTTAGCACCTAGTGTGATGGAAGCTATTCCGGCACGAGTCCCAGTCGCGTCGTGGGATACCCCTTTTCTCAAATCCGCGAGTATTCACCCGCTTATTACATTTGAACACAATTGCCGGCTAATTTCTACAGAATTCATAATAAAGAGCATTGATTCCCATCTCTCGTTATGTCAATAAACCTCAGCATTTTGCATGCGACCGCAAACATTTGCGTTACGGAGGACGGATAATCATAACATCAAACAGATCAGAATCTGCTTCCCTTCCTCCTGATTCGTATCAATACATGCATATGCTGAGCTGTTTAAAATAAAGCGAATTGGATATTATGGCTGAGTTTTTACTATATTGCTATCAGCCTATTAAAGCGTTACTTCTATAGCTCCTACCGAGACCACCAGCAGAGTTCCTCTGATGGATGGGCTAAGGACGTTACTGTGGGTGACAATTCCCCCACCTGCCAGCTGCAATCACGGACTGAACAGCAGTGTGAGCTCGAGAGACAATCAGACATCTTTCCCTGTGGCTCTGGAGGCAGTAAATGTATGAGCGCCAGCAGTGCGAGATGAGGCCAGTAGGGCAGATTCCTTATAGGTTACTCTGTGACCGTGGGCTTTTTTTTTAATGCACAATGAAGGTCAGGTTTCTCAGCACGTCAAGAGCTACAGGGTTTAAAGGTCCTTTGGTCCTCCTTTCTTAACCTGCATCACAAGATGTTAGCTCATCGTGTCTGTTTTTAATGGACTTTTAAACATAGTTGGAGGGAAAAAAACAAAAAAAAAGTGAAGATCTTTTGTTTTAGCTTCCTTTGACCTTTTCTGCTGCCTGAAAGAGCGAAAGTCTAACATTAATAAGCATAAAAAGCTTGATAAGTATTATGAAGATCATATTCTTGAACATTTTGCAATATGTGTTAATGCCTTCTGTGAAGAAGCTCAGATATTTGGCTTTGGATCCTACAAGTGAAGTTTCCCATGCATTATGGACCATGCTATGCATTATTGTTAAAGTGCATAATACAAGACAAATATTTATGGCTAAAAATCTGTTTCTTTGAAGACTTGAGAGTCCTAAACAAAAGGGGAAGTTAATTCCTATCTAAGAGGCTAAGGCTAAAAAGAGAGTTCCAGCGTTTTTGGACAGAGGGGAATCAGGCATATTAGATGGGGCTTTGGATTAAATCAAATTCAGAATGCAAGACAGTGCTGCTTCCCTGACAACATGAGATGTTCACACCAAGGTTTTGAACTTAATTGAAACCGTTATCAGAAACTGGTGTGGAGAGACTGGCTGGACCTGTAAACAGTTTACAAGGTAAAACACAAGGGATGTAGCAGCATTACGGGTGAGATGGACTCATCTCATGGTGTGGTAAGTGTAGATTCCGTGGTTATCGTACAGGGAGATTCTGAGGGCTAACGCTAAGGTTCATCTGATGAATGAATGAATGAATTAATTTATTGTCATTGCACAGCATCATAGCAGTATGTTATGTTATAGCACAGTTGTATTTCTAGGCTGAATCTCAGGCTGAAATGAAAGGAATCTCAGTCAAACAGGTGGAGATCCTCAGGGTTAGAATTAATGAAAGATGAGACCTGTGTGTCCGTGGAGGGGAAGAGAGGGTTGAGTCAGGGGCATAACAGTGGCCATGAAGAGAGGAAGAAAGGAATGTGAGAGAAAACAGAAGTGGGTCTCAGTGGGAACTTTGGTGCAATCCAAAGTACTCACACAAAGCCTTGCCAGATTACCTGGCAGCACACGGCTGAGGGAAACATGTTAAACCTGAAGTGAACAGTGCCTGTGATATCTAGTCAACAGATGCCACAGGAAAGGGCTAGAGAAGCAAAAGGGTGCTGTTCCACCAAAGTGAAAATTTCAGAAGAATATTCAGCTCTGATACCTGCTAGGTGCATATCCTACATTTCGTTGTGAGAGAAGACATAAAATTGATTGATTAAGCACAGAATATTTTCATATTTTAGAGAGAAAGGATGGAAAAGACACAGGCAGCTTTGAAAAGTGAGATGATCCAGAATATACTTTTGAAGGAAGGTGCAACTTCGCTTACGTGGAAAAAAAATGGGTAAGGATTCAATAGGTATAGTGAGGTTCAGATAGTGTTCAGGATACAGGTCAAAAAGGAAAACTGGTTTAGAAAAAAGGAGAATAGGATACAAGGGGGTGATATTTAAAATAATGCATCAGAAACAGTTTAGGCAAACAAAGTTATCAGGAAGGTGGTGGGCAGAGATGCACTAAAGGTTAAGAACAGTTTCCATCAGTTTCCATAAGTCATGAGCACTTAAGCACTCGACTGAGCTAATTGTTACTATAGCTGTCAATTTAGCTTTTTATCTCAGTACTGAAGATCTTAGTAGTTTAAAGAGGGAAAAACCAGCACACCATCAGGACCAGATCTGAAAATTACAGATTTACTGATGCATGCAGTAGAAATCCTCTTAATTAGATGTACCACTAAACATAAGTGGTTATGGGCTTGCCTGGCCACAAGAGGGCAACCTCTGAACTTTGACTTTATACCACCTTGGACAGGAGGCCACAAGGCCACACCCACTAATTAAGCCTCAGAGGGATGCTGCTGGCTTAAAAAGCTGAGGTCAGTACAATCCTGGCCCCTGGCCTTTAGTTATCATCAAAAGAATCAAAATTGTTGTTTCTGACTTTGTGCTTCTTGCCTGAATCTGGGCATTTTTTTTCTTTTATTCCCCTGCTCCATCAATCTTTTCAGAGCACTGAATACTCAGCTTTTTGGCCTTCTTTTGAAGATCTACTAAGCACCATCTCTTATTTCCTCTACAGGTCTGGAGAATTCCTATAACTGCCAGACACTTAGGGACACATCAGAGGTGAGGTGAAAGTGATCAATCATCATTGTTATCACAGCTAATTCAGCCCCCAGGGGCACCACCAGGCTGGTTGGGGATTCAAACACCCCTTCAATCACCAGTGTGCTTCCCTAACCATTAGGCCACCACTGCCCCTTGGTAGGTGTCAAAATACTAGAAAAGTAGTTTTGAACAACAAGTCAATGTCATCTTTTAGATCAGGGATGGGCAATTCCGGTCCTGGAGGGTTCACTTACAGTAAACCTGACAATTAACTGGTGAGGTGAACCAGGTGTTTCTGAGCAGGGAAATCACCAAAACGTGCTGGACCACGGCTCTCCAGGACCTGAATTGCCCACCCCTGTTTTAGATCATATCTACATATAGGTTATGTGCTGACAGTCCTGAGCCGTGAGGGCTCTTACCACAAAAGCAACTCTTTGTACAACATGAAGCTCAGTTGGAAAAAACAGTACTGTGTATGCAAGAAAAGATAAGAAGAATTGCGGCTGAGTGCTACCAGTATACCCATCATGGACTACCTTAAGTTACAAAAATGAACGACTCATCACTTTAGATCATATAGTAGGGAAACAATCCTATGACAAGTTACTGTAGATACAGTTCCACCAGTTAGTAAAATAGTACTGAAGTCTTAGTTTAGCAGTTTAGCACACTAGGTGCTAAGCTGGTTTATAATTCATACTACGACAAAATAATTAACAAAAGATTAAGTGCTTAGCTGTCTAGTTATGGTGGTCTTCTTTTTCGGGTTTACTTCGTTAGCTAAACTCATATATGCCAGCAGTCGTATGCCAGTTACCATTTAGTACTTTATTAAATTAAAAGAAATGGCTTACCTTCTAAGAAATCCATCAGCACTAAAATATTTTACTCATATCTGTCTTGTTTGATATTTCATATAACAAATGAGGCATAGTTCATTTCTGGTATATTACACATATTCGGCACGGCACATTAGTACAGTGGGTAGCGCGACTGCCTCAGCGCTCTAGGGTTAGCTGTTTGAACCCTGCTCTCTGTGTGTGGAATTCATATGTGCGTGTTCTGCAGTTTTCTTCCATGGTTGAAAGATATGCCTTTTGACCCTGCACTGGATAAATAATTGGAAGATGGGCGTGTGGTTTATACACATATTGATACAAAGTGCTTCAACCTGTTCAGACGTAATCAAGACTTTGTTCTTTTTTTTCTCCCTACTGGCCAGGTAATTATGCATCTAATCAGACTATTAATTTGCAACTTTGCAAGTCAATCATGTTTTATTAATGCAATTTAATTAGTACCTATGGTTGATGAGCTGCTTCTGAAACACTTCCATTGATTTAAATTAAATCTTTATAAATGCATTAATAATATGGACATGCCTCGATTTACCAATGAATTGGGTGGCATTAGGTACCCTACGAAACTCTCATTTGTTTTTGTTTTTTTTTTTATACATGATCTAAACAAAGAAAATTAATTTTCAGACGCCAGGTTGGAGTAATCCAGGCTGCCATAGGGTATGCCAAAAAATTATTTTTGGTCAGATGGCACACACACCTCACCAGCTGTACTGGAAATCGCTGTTGCCAGTCAATAATCCCTTGCCTTCCCTGACAGACTGCTGTATTTATATGCCATGGAAACCACGAGAAGTGGCCACTTGCAGCCAATGCAGGGCTCTGACAAACAACCCCCCAAAACGGACAAGTACACTGAAATTTGATATTCATGCTTATTTTTTAAAAATAATTCACAGGATCTTTTTTTGCTTTCACTTTTACATTTGTCTTTAAATATAACCTTTATTAGGAATCATCAGTGTAATAAGTTGCATGAGTCTGCGTTAACTAATGCAATTAATAAAATTAGTCCTGGCATCGAGCAAAAAACCTGGGTGAGCATTGTCACATTATTATAGCTTTAAATATACTATATATAATGGGTTTCTATAGGGTTTATACTGATTGGCGGCAAATATAGATTTCATTGGTCAAACAGGATAAAGACACTCCAGTTGTACAGTTTTGCATTTCAATGTGGTTTGTACTGCCTGTAGTCTGCCTTTAAACGCCAACTTTAAAAGGAAATACCTTGCCAGAATTAAATGTTGCCATATTCTTTGAAGTCTGCCACAGAAAACAAGCCTAATAGCATATAATTTATCTAATTCCTGATGCAGTAATTTTATATTTTGCATTAGGCACATTGCCAGGCTAATGCGTTTTTTTAATGTAATTTTTCCTTTTACGGTCATTATCTCCAGTTTCTGTCACAGCAGAGCAAACTGTCATTTTTTTAAATAGTAAAGATTTCTGATTTTTTTTGTATAATGTAGACCCAAAAAGATTCAGTGCTGGGAAGAGTTCATCAATCAAACCAATTCAGTAATAGCTTCTACATTAGGTTTCACTTCTTTTTTTTTGTTCAATTTTCACTCATTGTGATGTGGTGTATTGCAGTGCTAAATTGCACTGTTAGTACCAAATTATTACTGCAAAAATGTCTTCTACCAAATAGGCCCATTTATACTGGGTCAATCTTGTCTGACAACTGTTAGAACTCATTTTTAATGGAAAACATATTCAGGTGTGTCCAAACCTTTGACTGCTACTATTTACTTATTGGCTCATAAGTCTGAATGTTTTCAAGACAAACTCAAAGGCAAACCTAACATCAAGAGTGTTTCATATACTGTGATACATCACCCTGCACACATATGCAGTTATGCACATATGCACACTAGGTATAATAAATACACACGGATAAGCCAAAGCATTATGAGCTTGCCCATGTGAAGTGTTCTGGATTCCTGTCTAACACCCTGTTGACACTTTATGGTTTTCCCCTCCTCTGAGCACTCTCACTCTCAGACCAGGAGTCTTGCCATTTCAGAGATGCTCTGGCCCAACTGTACGGCCGTAATGATTTGGCTCATGTCAGAGTCACTCAGATCTTTATCCCTGCCCATATTGACTAAGAGTACCAAATGTTACCTAACCGTTTATCCCAGACCTTGACATGCACTGTCTTTAATAGATAATCAACATTATTCGCTTCGCATGGGGGAGGTCTTAATGTTTTGGCTTGTCAACGAATAACTATTAAGCGAGGCATATGGATCAAACTCACATGCAGCTGATAAAGATTTGCATTTTACATTTTTTTTTAAATGTACAATGACACCTGGAAAGAGTTCTCTTTTAATTTGAGTTTCATATTAACTGGTTGAATGCTTTAGTAGAATTCACCCTACACTCGCAGGCTCCCTGAGGGTGATTCATAAAAATAGCACATTGTGCAGATATGGTCCTATTTTTCTATATACATATGTCACAAACACCAGGAAGGAAATGAAATAAAATAAGAAACAAAAAACGAAAAAAATGTAATAAGGATTGGCCATTTGGCTGATGTTTGCACATTTAAATGCATGTTTAAACTTTTAAAATGAATTCCAAGGTTTTGTTAGAACAACAAATCCTGTGATGGCTCTGGGTAAGTATTACAATAAAACACCAGTTTAATCCCTCATCAGTATTTTTTGTAATGTTTTAGCTTGATCTCCCATTACAAGATTAAAGAGAACTTGCCCTATTAGTTCATCAAAACTGCTATAATTTCTTGAATCTTTTAAAGTTTGGCATAAACGTAATGACCCTAAATTATCACAATGATTAAAACCAGCTAAAGCACTGCATCGTCCTACTTTTTAAGACACATTATTTATATTTCATCTGTACATTTTTGTATTTCCCTTTACTGAAATATAGGACACTAGCTGTTTCACAACAAAAGCTCACAATTCTACAATTTCCTGCACACTCTGCGACATCCGCATGCAGATAATTCAGCAGATAACATATAATAATTTACGACGCCGTTTCATCTGTTTTCCATCATTACAGCAGGATGATTATTATGTTATGTTGGTAAAACATGACCTCCTTTTAAAGAACACATGCTTCTCCGTGTAATAACATTATTTTTCAGAACCTCATAATGGCTTTCAAAATGTGCCTTGCATGCTTGCCAAACTTGGCCCCAGATCTGATTTGTATATGAAAAAAAGTCTCTTTTCCATCATTTATTTCACCAGTGTATCTAATTTCTCTTTAACGTCTCTGGGGGAGCGAAGTGGTTTTATTTATGATCTTAATTTTTTTATTTTTGTATTATGAAAGTTTCTTTACTCGTGGCTCACAAGCTAGATGCATTTTTTAATACTACAGCAATAACGCCCGCTGTAATAGAGCTTTGGTGTGACTGTTTGTCAGAATGCATTAACCTTTTAACGAAGGCACATTAATCAACTTACCTTTGAAGCACCTATGGGATATATTGAAACCTGCAAGTTCACTTTTCATTTTCGTTCTATAACGTTAAAAGAAAACCGTGATGTTGTTGGCTGCCTTTACTCCATTAAGGCTCTTACAGCTCATTTTCATTATGCTGATTATTTTATCCAAAGTGAATCACAAGTGACCAGAGCACTATCAGTAAATCATTCTTGACAAACCCATATATAAAGTGATAAAAATACTATTCTACATAAGGGGCACATCTGAAATTTAGCCTAAGAAGGTATATATTGACAATCAGTAGAACTTTTACTGTCCTGAGGGTGACAGAAAGCCTGTTCCATTACCACGGAACTTTAGCCCAAAAATAAGACAAAAATCAGTCATGCATTGTAATATTGGGAATGCAAGGGGTCCTTACAGGAGTGATGCCCCTCTGAGGCAAAATACTCCCATTCGTTTGGCAGGCACATCAGTCATAATAAACGTCAGAAATACCCTCGGGTGGATTCCAAATCGGTGACCAAAGGACGGCTGAATAAGTCACACAGCGGAGTGGCGACTTGTGCCAGACGCCTAGCTACAACGCATGGAAAGCATGGAGATGACCTGGACCAGCAGCAGAGAACTGTGGGCAAAGGCTAATACTGTGGATGATGCCGAGCTGAGACCTGCGAGAGACCGAGCTCTCCCCCGAAAACATGGACGCCGGTGGCGGTTCCCGATGACACCACAATTAAGCTGTTAAGGCGATTGTGGCAAAATCGTACCGGCCAGGTGGTGGAGTGTCTCCGTTTTCCATAACTGAGTCTCAGATTACAGGTGGCTCTCCATGCAGAGATACTGGTAAAGTGCAATTTGATTCGGAAGGAAACCTGAGTTTCGGAGATGGAGTATAGTTGCACGTCATTATCGTAATAATGTCTTAAAATGTCATGGAAGGAGACAATGGCTTTCTATAATCTGCTCAGACTCATTGGGACTAAGGTTCTCTCTCACCCCGTTACAATCTTGCTATCTGAAATGGAAGCCATTTGTACCAGCTGGGGCTGATCTAAACTGCCAAAAAACTAAATATGCGACCATATTTTTGTCACTGGCACCCAGTGGTTCATCTGTGTTTGCTCTGCAGATTCGGCCTGGATTGCTGCAGGGAATCAAGTCCAAAGACAGGAATAAACACTGTGAGGAAACATATATTCACAGCCTGTATTATCTCCATTGCTCTTTCCCAAATTAAGATAATGTAAAAATACATGTTGATCAGCAGCCTACTAAAATATTCAGCAATTCAAGTGAATAAAATTTTAAAAGTAACAAACGTAGTTACTTTCTTAAAATGATCCCAGTTTCCAGTCCTAAGTACATTCATTTTTGGCTTTTTGGAAAATTTAGCTTTATAGAACGTTAAAAAAATAAAAAAATAAACTATTTTCCAAATAGATCTGTGCCGATGATTCAATTAATCCCAGTATCATGATTCTATTTTTATAGATTTCGCATTGAGGACTTGCTTGGATATTTATTTGCCTATTCATACTCATCGCTACAGTTCAGCTGGTATGAATGCACTACCTACATGCATATAAATAGAGGCAGCTGTGAAAGGCCAGTAAATCTCACACAGCCTCTTTTAGAGCAGATCAAGCCCGTTACCATGCAAGCTGGCACTCTGCTCGCTACACGTTTGCCAAGGTGGAGATGCAACCACTCCCCGCAGCATTCAAATCAGACGTGAGGACATACTCGGGCTTTATTAAGGAGCCACAGTCCCCTGAGATATGCAAGACGTGGTTTGTAAGCTGCGCCACACCAGAATAAGATATTCTGGAAAACACAACAAAACCTCGGAGCATATCTGGGCAGGCATCATCCGGAGGCATTCACACAGGCCACAAAAAGCACTGACCCATTGCAGACGAGACTCAGTGCAGTGCTTGCCACAAAATTAAAGAATGACACAGAGGAGTGGTGCTGCTCAGCTCAGCGTGTCAGGCCGCGGCGCCTGTGATCGGAGGGCCGCTGGGTCAAATCCCAGGATTGGCAGAGTGATTTCAGCACTGGGCCCTTGAGCGAGGCCTTTAACCCCTAAACAGCTCCATGGACGACCTGGACCTGCTTCCTCGAGAAAGATATTACAGAGTGATGAATTCCACATCATAACACCCTCTCACTTCAGAAGAGCAGTAATTGGTTGCATGAACATATTTAGCAGTCACATTTGTGTACAGTGACATACAACTGAGAGAGAAGGTTCGAGGTTCCTGTACGTAGAGCAATTTGGGGCTAAGGGCCTAAGTGTCCAATGTACAACGACACTAACGGTTTTAAGCTTTTATATATGTTAGTCAGTTTAGAGTTAAGGTTTTGCTCATAATTTTGTGAATTTGTCTCTAGAACATTTGCTCCTTCTCAATTTTGGGATGCACCATCTATGCTATGGTGGAAGATGAGTCCATCCACCCATCCATTTTCTAGCTGTCCATCCTGGTCAGGGTCACAGGGAGAGCTAGACCCTATCCCAGGCAGCAGAGGCCACAAGTCTGGGGTGCAACTAGGACTTGATGAAATTCCAAAATAATCGATCCATCCATCTTCTAAACTGCCCAACAGGTCAGGGTTGCAGAAGGGTTTGGAGCCTATCCTAGGCGCCGTTGGGAGCAAAGCCGAGACGCACTTTGTGCACGATGCAATTCCAAAGTAATATTCAGTTTATATTTCATGTACATTTCATTTACATTCATAGATGGTTCATCAGTTTTGCCCATTTCATATATTTTAAACATATTTTAAAACGCCCAAAAGCTGTGAACTGAATATTTCGCCTTATATAAATATTTAATACATAATTGGCTCCAGCTTAAAAGTGTAAAACTATCCATAGCATAAATGGAGTGAGAGACCATAATTAGCACAGAAAACACAGTGGCTTTATTTTTTTTTGGTCTCATTACCTTCCTGCACATCCATCAAACGTCTCGTACACTCCAGTGATCTTCAGTTTGCACCCATCTACGGAAAGAAAATAAAACAAAACGCAGACGCACAGAGAAGCGACAAAGGTGCCTTTGAGGGAGGTAGTGTTGAAGGTACATAGCACCGGGGCTAATTGATGGTCTGCAGGTCCCCTTTCCCCATCTTTCTATATTCATGTAACACTACAAATGTCTGGATGCTTCATCATACTCCTGAAGTTGCAACTTTTGCCCAGGCAAGTGCGCCAATCAATAAGGCAGTAAGGTTATGAATTGAAGATTATAGAGAAAGATTAAATGGATTTACTAAACCAGAGAGCATAGCTTTATGAATCTGGGAAGAGGGGGAAAAAAAAAAACTCATATCCGGTGCAGTGAAATAACATCAATAAACAAGTTGATTATACTGCCTAAAATGTATTTGATTTCATAGTGATTCGAATTAATAAACCAATCAGTGTGATTATGTTGTATTTACTTATTTACTTATAAAAAATAATAAAACAAATGATGCAATAGTTATACGAGAACACCGGTACCAATAGGAGGCATATTTTTTTTGGGGGGGGGGGCGCTTGGATGGCAAAACTAGGATGCTGCCCATAATGCATCAAGCCTTTCCAAAGTATGTAGTGAAAATAAGTATTGTTATTGCATTTGTGGAGGCTAACTTGACTGCACAGATAAGTCAAATTCTGGCAAAGCTCTGCATCATGATGCTAAGGAGAGAAACCAAACCAGTTAAACTCAGATATGTATGAACCTACCCATATTTATCATCATTACTTATCATGTATGAAAACAAACATTAAACATGGCATATTACAATCACATCTGTATCACAGAATCATGTGACAAACTAAAATCCTGTCTCTCCTCGGATGGAAATGGTTTTTGCTGCAGTAAAACAGACATTTGCAGTGTAGTTACCTGCCTCGCATGTGCATTGCTTTGGACATAATATTTAAAAAGAACCTATTATTAATGCCAATGAAACCACTCTTCCGATCCTCTGAAGCTCAAAGACAGAGTCCTTTGTTTATGTTGTTACCTCAGTCGCTCCAAGTCTAGCTTGTAGTGTCTATAAAGACAGTTGCTGATTATCAGGAATTCCAGGAATCAGTGCAGTTAAAATAAAGAACAGACAAAGTGGATTGCATGTTAGGTACTATAGCTGTAATTAAGGGCAGTTGTCACAGACAATTTTTTTAATCACATATCCTTTTTTTTACCTAAAAACATTTATACATCTTCAGAGTTCCTAAAATAAACATTTTCTCCATCCCTAATATACAAAGCCCAACCTCCATACACATTTCATTAATATTTTGATTTTACTGAACAGGATAGGAAAAAAACAACAAAGACGTACTAAAAGAAACAAAATTAAGACAATCTTTGGGGCCTCGAGTTAATTGTGCTTTTCCTGGGTGTGGAGATTGCTCCACTTGTTAAACTGTTCATTTTAAGTACATGATCTTCTTTTAATTTCTCCATCATTGCTCCGTTCTTATCTTACAATGTCACTGATATTCTGAAGCCAGAACTCCGAACACCACCACTCTTCACACAATCGGATAACATATTGCTGGAAATTGCTTTCTTGCCATCTAGTTCACGTTTGCATTACGACGTGAGCTAGCTTTTTGCATTTCCTCTGAAGCTACTCTTAAGGCTTCTTTTTGTTGAAGCCAAATTGGTTTGCAGAAGCTCCTGTTCTGGCATGTGTGACCCTAACCCCCCTCCCAAAGTCACAGCGAGAAAGAGACGGACTTAAATTTGCGCGACTTTTCCTTTCCGCCGTTAAAATCCCGCTACAGTTGTAAAAAGAATGATAAACGATAAACGGTCCAGTCCGAATTAAATAAAATAAAACGAAATGAAATGGTAGAAGCAGAGGTGGGGATGGGGGGGGGATGTTTCCGTCAAACTGACAGACTAAAATTGAGTGCGGAGCCACTTCTGAACATCCAGTTACCCTGCCTCCGGGCAGGTTAAGTTATACTATGTTACATAGCTCAAGGCACTGGGCCCTGGATTGGCCTAATGGCAAAGATTAGCTCCCACAAGTCCATGCAGGTGGAGAGGGGTCAGCGATGACGGAGGACAAGTCCCACAGGTTGGCCTCCCAAGACGAGCCCGGGAGAATCGCCTTCTGCGGCATCAGCCGCTCTGGATGTACTTCTTGATGACCACGCAGCCGTGCCGGAAGAGCGGGCAGGGCATGTTCTGCAGGAGCGTCCATGAGTTGGCGCACGGGTCGAAGGCCTCCATGTTGGCCAGCGCTGGGCCCTCGCTGCTCACGATTCCGCCTGTAGCATATATCTTCCCATCTAGGATGACGGCGCTGCAGGAAACCAATGGGGATGTGAGGCGCTATAACACACATCTCGATCCACGCTAAAAGTATAACTAAGCCAGGTCTACTGCAGGCACATAAATATTTCATTTGGATTTATTCATGGCCTTAGCTGTGTCCACTACCAGACTCTCTCCTATGTTGTTGACTGTAGGCTTGGGCAGTATAATGGTAATACCTCTGACCCTTGCAATTAACCCATCCCTCCTTGCCACTTAGAACAGCTTATCCGGGTCGGGGTATCATCGGGGTCTGGAGGTTATTCATAACATGAAAAATCAAATAGCATGCATGATCCCTATGCTCACGCATGACAGGGCACCAGGTTGGTGTACACCCTGGATAAGACGGCAGTCCTTTGCAGGGCACATACATACCATGAAACTCTAGGGGTAATTTTGAGACATCAATTAGTCTGCAGGTCTTTGGACTACAGGAGTAAACAGTAGTACCCAAAGGAAACATGAAAACTCCTCATATATAGCGGAGATGTGATTCAAAGCCCAAACCCTGCAAGTGCAAGACAACAGTGCTACTCACTGAAGCTCCCTGCTCCCCGGCAATTAACACATACCAGACTTAACATCAAATAAATTTGTGATTTTTATTATTAATATATTTCATTCATTAATATAAAATAATGAACATTGCATGTCTGCATGGGAATACTCCGGCATCCATTTATATGAAAGTTTATTTCAGTTCGTACACTGACACATGAATTTTAGAGCTAAGGAACTATCCGCTGTCAGAAGTGCGCTGTCAAAAAACGATGAATGCGTCCCTTCATATGGATTTTTTTTAAACACCAAAAATACATTGGCTTATTGGAGAAAAGAAAAAAGTTTGTGTGGAGATTTGCTTACAGACCTTTAAATAAGACCAAGCAAACAAACAAGGTCCATGTTAACAAAATTGAATGAAAATCAGTGTTACAGCAGTGTAATCTAACATTGATTTAGATCACAGCAATACATATTTTTTGAATTGCTTATTATTCCACAAGGGATCTGAGACTGGAACGCACACCAAATTAGATGCCACACAATAAATGAAAAAATAAATAGCGCCAACTCCTCTACAAGCTTATTATGAATGGAGGGAGCATTGCCCAGGCTGGATTATCAAGGGCGGAGCATCTATCACACGTCCATAGGCTAAGCAAGCGAGGACTAATCACTAGACTGAATGAGTGGCACAAAGCCTTGGCTGGAGATAAACATGCCAAATGAGGAAGCCGACACGTTGAGGGGACCGTGTCGATGGAGCTGTCAGAGGAATCGACACACCGGAGACACCCCGGAGGGCGATTAGGAGGACATCGACAGTCGCCAAAACAGGAAAATAAATAAATAAACGGACAGACAAATAAATAATTAAATATGAAAAACACACGACAACGAATGCAACCCTACACGGTGGGGAATAGCCTCGAAAATGAGATGAACACCATGCCCTGCTGAGAACTGATCTCATTAGAGAAGACGGACACTCGCCCTGATAGGTAAGCTGCTGGTCGGACGTATTTCTGCAGCATCTGGTTTTAACGTATTCAAGAAGTATAACAGGATCGTAACAAGGTAGGGCACCTGACAAAAAGCAGCCCATTGTTAGTGTCACAGAGAGGTACATCATATATAAGGGTATGTTACTGAGAATAATAATAAAAAATCTGTCCTGCCCTCTATTCTTTAATGTGCACAGATAACCAAACTAAAGCGCCCTCTTCCATTCAGAGCTGTTTGCAGCAGCTTCTGAGGAGAGTAAGTCAAGTTCTCTCCTCGTGAAGGACTGGCAATCCTAGGGCCTGGTGCGACGTGAGCTGCTTTTAGAGCCATCTTCAGAGTCCCGTCATCTGAACCTCAGTATGCCTCTGGCGTCGTTATTTGGTTCAGATCATAAAGTCACTTGATCCAAAGCAAAAGAAAAAAAAAGAAAAAAAAAAAAAAAAAAAAGGAAGACGGTGTTCTCAAACTTCAAGTATTAACTGGGGACTGAATGGGAATTACTTTCATAAGAAATATGTGCTTTGGGGAGTTCTTGCCATTCCAAAACAAACATCAGATATTCGAGAATAGCAGAGTTAGAATTCTTGCCAGTGCTAGAATGAAAAGATCAGCGGGATGCCTTAGGACTTGAATCCGCCAATGACAGCAAAGGTAATGTGACACCTCCATCCAAACGACAGCCAATCAGGAAGGACTTGTGAAAGCATTAAATCATTAGTTTCTCTGCTGCGTTTTTCTTGTACTGTCCTTCAGAACAGGAGATAGTGGCTAAAGCGTAACTGGAGGAAATGTTCCTTTACTTATGAGCTCAAACTCCTAGACTGTAGATATATAGTTTTTATGTTTAAGAAGCTATTAGCTCTAAAAAGACTTTGTTTGAAAAAAGGAAGTTACTCAAAATTCCTGAGTAAGTGCAGAAATCAATCATGTATGTCCGATGGATAATATCTGTATCAGTTGGTAGAAAGTCAGGAAGAAACTCATTACCACTGCAAAGCTGAATGCTAAATCTAACTTTCATAGCTGAAAATTAAAGAATGATATGTTATAACGTACAGGCAGCTGACATTTTTAGATTGCGTTATCATCAATCTGCGACAATGTATTCCTGTTCAATATAGATCTCAGGAATATTACAGATTCTGGAATAAGATTGACAAAAATGTCGCCCTATCGATCTATTAATATGCCATATATGATGCAATTATTTTTATATATAGTCTTGATTAGCTTATGGTCTTTTTAACATATGTATGTGATGGGTTGTGTTACTTAATAGGAAACTGCAGTCTACATTCCTTATTCCACACTACGGCCACCTTAGGAGAAAGTCAATGGAAAAAGTCAAGGTAAAAAAAAAAGTGAAGCCCAAAATGTGTGATATTTTGATGAGCTTAAACAGGATCTTGGGCAGATTGTCGGGGGGTAGGGGTGGGGTGGGACACACGTATGTTGACTCTTAGCACTTGCAATACTACACTTTAGCGAGTCATGTTTTTATAACCTTGGATCAAAGCTACGGTAAACAAGAACATCTGCCATATTCGATACCGACACCCACAGTAAGAGCGAGTATCGAAAATGTTGTCTAGCGCCTCCTGCAGTATAAGGGAGTAAACAATTTCCTGGGGTACCAGACTCGTCAAATCACATACCGGCAAAGCTAATGCGGCTAATGGCCATAACTGATCACTCGGAAAATAGCTGCTTACCTGCAGAACTGCCTTGAATGGTTCATACTGGGCCCCGCTTTGATGTTGCCCTTTTCTGGGTCATAGATCGTGGTCGCTCTTGCATAGGCTCCGCCCAGAATGAAGATGAAGCCGTTGAGCGTGACAGCGGGGGCGAACTTGTTATCTGTTCAAAGCAGACACGGAGAAAGCAAGTTTCGGCAGAATGTCGACTTTTTCCCATGGAGGACTTAGAGATGTGCTCTTTTTCTGCACAGGAATTTGTCATTAAAGTGATTATGCCACAGTCCTAAACACATGTTACAAAGATAAGAGTGTAAACAGTTTTTTTTCTAGGGAAATTTTCTGAATGCTGGGATATTTGCTCAGTGGACCAGTAATCTTGAATGACATAAAGCTACGTGGTTATTCAAACGGATAAAAACTGAGCAACTGGCCATTTAAAATATAAAGTTAAGATAAAAATAAAACAGGACGAAGTGTATTTCATGCAAGGGGTTTAGTGTGTGTGTGTGTGTGTGTGGGGCGGGGGCATAACATTTAGAGATATCTGTGATTTTCAAATGCATTGTAATAGTTCAAATCCAAGTGCAAGAAAAAAAATTAAAATAAAAAAATCACCAAATTGTGGACTGGCTTTAATTTTGCTCAAATAATACATTACTGCATCTTGTATACGCAATAATTCTTCATCTCCAAAAATATGATCCCATCCCATTTACAGGGTTGTAACCAAAATTGTGCAATTAAGATTTAAATATTGTTTTGATGCAATGTTTTATCCCATTTCTGAGTAATCAGGCACACACAGGGGAGCTAAAACACTAATTTATTATTATATTACTAATATAAGCGCAAAAATGTTATTTGTAGAAGTGTACACAGACATTTCGTGCATTTGATTATTTATACTAGATACAGAAAGTATTACACACTTCTCAGAAGCAGCTTGAGCTGCTGGTCCATGACGCTCTATTGACAGACAGCACTTTTCCTTAAAATACACTTATCCCTGCCTGACAGCCTGGCTCCATCACTGCTGAGCCCCCCCCCCCCCCCCCCCAGAAGCTATGAACAAGGGCAAAACAAAACACAAAAATCACTGAAAAGTCAGAAGTCACCATCGGTCATTCAGACATCTGTGTGCTCCTCGGGGAGAAGGAGAAGTTCAGGGCAAGGGCATTAAGCACCCAAGTGATTCTTCTACATTTACACAAAAGGGGGGTGGGCACCAATAATTTATACTCACATGACAAAAAAGAAATATATACCACTATACTCCATCTTCACAGTATCCATAAATACTGCATCTTCCTCATTTCTTTGCTTTCTCAGACATTTAAATCTACACACCAGGGGAGATTTAAACTAAATGTGTAGTATCCTTTTCACTTAATACTAACTCACCTAAAATGCCTCGTATATATCACCACAATGTCACACATGATTTTTTTTTTGCTCCTCTGATTTCCATATTTGCTGACATTTCCTGCTCTGATGGCAATTTTATTTTCACCATTTATCCTTAAAAATGTATAGCTAGAAGGAAATACAGGGTGCATCTGTTTCATTCCTTCAGAAATGTGTATGAAAACACTGAAAATTTACTTGCCCTTAATTTAGCACTTTGTAATAATATCATGAGGACATCAGTGTAATAATATCAGTGAGGACAGAGTAACAGTCTCTGGAGAAGCTGGAACAGAACCTAATTTCATATCAGACAACAGGGGTGGTGCTATGATCTTAAGACATCCAAGACTAAGCTCAGAATCCTAATCCGTCCAAGAGTTCTCAAACTGAGTATGTTGTTGTTAAAACTTCGGACAGCTTTGGCAAAAACTTAGCCGTTAGAATTACTTTTATTTCTAAGTGAATTTAACAACAATTCCAGATTCATACCACTCAGCACAAGAAAATATTCAATATTCAAATATTCAACAGGCACAGCAGCTTCTTAGGTACTGGATCAACAGAGAAGGCGATTGGATTGGAAAAGACTGGAGATCTGAATCCATCAAATACGGTCTCACAGAACTGTGAATTAAATGGTGCAATGCGTACACAAGGGCATCCCTTGTTCTTTTCCTCCATAAACACTTATGCAATAGAGAATCACAGTGCGCCTTATCCTAGGAATCACACAGCACGAGGCAGCAGAGATTCGGGAACAGATGCCTGCCCATCACAGGACACTAATGAGCTAATACACCACATGACAGTGTAGCAGCAAAAAAGTGCTGTTATTGTGGGGAGGAGCCTCGCGGTAACTCCAAGTCTCAATCTGTCTGTACTGTTAGTCAGAGTCAATAAATAAGCAAACCCTTTATTGATGATTTCGCCAACATTTAGTGTAAAAGAACAATGAATAATAATATTTTGTTAAATTTTTATTCGTTTAATTTCCAATGATCCTCACAAGCAGCAGTAATTGTGTGCTGGCACCGTAAGACAGTAGCCATATATTAAGCAAGAACTTTATTAAGTATATCAAATCATAAGCATGCTACTCCCCCACTGTTCAAATCCCTGGTTCCAATCTGAAAAATTGCAATATAATTTCCAACCTGCCCTGGGAATGGAACATGGATATTTTGCTTGATCTAATTTCCTGCATCTGGCTTTAATCTCTGCGACTACCCTTCACAACTCCTCTGTCTCTGATCTTCGATGCATTATACCCTTTTCTCGAACACCCGCACTGGGACCTGTATACGGAAGAGGCCCCTCGTCTGAGGGAGCTTGTATGAAGAACGAACAGGAGGTCTCTGAGAACGTTCTCAGCATACATTTCGCGAGACGTGGCCGGATCCCCCACCCTCGCTTAGATTGCGGAGCGTCAATCTGCCAACCTGAGCACATTGGAATCAACAAAAAGACCAACAAACACTTTCAACTGATCCATTTTAAAGACACAAATCATCCTGTAGTTTGTAATTATCTCGGCAATTATTAGTGATTTACTAAAATAAATAATAAGAAGAAACAGTTCCCTAATGTGGCTGAATATTTAGCTATGTATTTATTCATTTATCGATTTTGACGAGGGAGATGGCGGTGAATTAAAATTAAACATCTTTCTCAGGTGGCCTTGTGGATAAAAACACAAGGGAAGAATAGCCGGAATCTGATGCAAATGGACATTAAAGGCGGTTTGTTTACTGCAGGGTGCCTGCAAACCGTGAAACAAATTATTTGCAGGTTGTGCCGTGAAATCTGCTTTCATCGCTCACGGCATCTCACCGGCATGTAAGGTGCACGTAAAATTGTTTTCATACTTAGCTAAAAAGACCAGTTTCTCCTTGATCCTGTGCTACTTTCACCCCTAGCCGGAGATGACAGCTCGTTTATAGCAAAGCAACAATATAAGCTATCCGAACGTGGAGGAGAGGAAAAGGGGGTCAACTGGGGACAGCCAACCGAGCGCAAGTGATGACAACGGTCACGGAAAGAGGCGACAGCAACAGGGGGCGAGAGAACTGAAATAAGGCACAAAAGCCTAGAAAGTAGACCGCTTGCATCTTTTGCTTGATCGAAAACATTGACCTTATACATTTATTTTAGGGATGTCAAAGACATAAATAAACTATTTGCTACAGCGAATTGTTGGGGACATGGGGATATCGATCATGTAATCCGGATTCAATTCGGTTCGTCCACTGATCTAGAAAGGCCAAGGAATCCATTCAAAACACAAGTGAGAGGTCATTTATGGCACCAAAAGGAAAGCATTTCAATTCACCGGGTCTCCAGTTTTCCCATCCCGGCCCATATCAGCTCTACCTCACAGACTCGATCTCCACCCCCCAGTTCCTATCATGCCTGGCCTTTATCATTCTCACAGTGGTGCTTATCTAAATGTGAGGACCTGAGGTAAACAGAGGCTCTCTGAGGATGATAGGTAAACAGGGCCATGTTCTCATAACCGCTAATGCTGTAAAACTGATCAAAAAGTAATGAAGCTCAGGTCTGGATGCTTACCGAGTCACACCGCCCTTGCTGACTGTGAACCATAGACAGTACTGTGCAAAAGTATGAGGCTATCAAAGAAAATGATGTTTAAATTATCTTCATGATAATGTAATTTATGGCTGCAAAGGTATGTCGACTTCATTTCAAAACCTTTCCTCAAGTTACCCCAGTATTTACAGTAACCGTTTAATAGATCCATGCATTTGATGACTGGACCACAAGCATGTTTTGTCTTATCAATATATAAGCAAGCTATTTAATTAATTAAGCTAGTTAATAAAGTAAGCTGGTGGTGAAAACTTAATGAACAAACAGCGTGGCTGGGGTGTCTCTGAGGAGAGGTTTGGGATCCAAAACAATGTTCTTCTAGCACTCCAAAGACGTTTTTACTGCGTTACCGTTAATCTGCATATGCGGCTATCCAATGCTTTAGGAACATCCACTTTACGCCACTTCAGTTTTACGGAAGGCCTACATTAGCACCTGATTCTGCTAACCAAAAGAAATCTGAAAATGAATTTCGCTTTTATAAAAAAAATTCTGTTTTTATAAGCAAACTGATTATAGATATACAATCGTGCGCCGCATAGCGACATTGCAGCCAACGCCAGATCACATATGTAACGCTAGTCCGGTAAAATTATAATGGAGCTGACGTCATAGTGCTACGCATTACTCACGTGTTTGTGGTGATGCTGGTGTAAACACACCACCTGTGCTGCCAGTCATGTAAAAGTATAGCACACACAGTTATGTACAGTACATTATCCTTGATAATGATAATAAACAACTATGTTACTGGTTCATTTGTTTACTATACTGTACGTTTGATTGCTATTCAGGCTGTACCATATAGCCGAGGAGTGTAGCACGCTACACCATCTAGGATTGTGTAAGTACACTCTATGGGCGCTTTTCATTTTGGTATGCTACTTTCAGTTTTCCATTGACTTACGGTCGAGTACCAGTACCAAAAGTTCAAAAGTTCATGCTAAAAACATATACTGAATCATTTGTAAAAGGAATAATCATTAAAAGTTAGATTTTTCCATATTCCAAAGTAAAAATGTTTTAGCAAAACATTAACCCCCTGTGCTGTCCATAATGTCACAAAGTCATTGCACATTATTTTTACTTTAGATAGGCAGTGTATTTATTGTATCATATTCCTGCTTTACCACATGTTCATGTTAATTTAGGTTTTATGTATTATTTGATATGACTTGGTAGGTAATTGATTTGGTCTGGGAACACTCAAAAACCTTTTCCCTATATATAGTAAAAAAATAAAAAAAATTGGATAAAAAAAAGTGTTAGGCAGTCAAAAAACACATTTAAAGCTACTTATCTGGGTAGTAAGTGAACTTTTGCTTGGAATGAAAAACACAGTTAAACATTAGCTCATATGCAAATTAAGAATAACACTATAAAAACTAGAAAGAACTTCCGTTCTCGCCATCTAACTAAATATGAGTTTTTGGCGAGGAACACGAAGCTGCTCAGGGGCACCTCCGTCATTCTATGTATTTATTACATTTCACCACCAGCTCATTTAATTAATCAATTTCATTAGTTAACAATAGTCAGTGATTGTATTGATTGGCAGAGTCAAGAAATACAGGGGTATTGATGGTTGCTGCAAGTACTATGGTGATTGTAGCAGGAGTTTTCAAATGGCTAAGCTGACGCACTTTGACATATATAATACCATAGTCTTACACCAGCATGAAGACCATTTAAGCATCATTTTCAAAAGTCTTAGCTGCCTAAGACTTTTCCACAGTACAATAAATTAAGGACTATTGCTTCTTCACTTTAAGCCACTTCAGCTTATGTAAGGTTTTGTAGAAAATACTTTTGTAAAGCGGGGAAAACCTGTGTTCTAAATGTTAAATGGTGTCTATTTTTTACTGAGGAAATATGCACTTACATCCCAAATAACTAATAATAATTATTCATACATTCATTCAGTCTGTGTTGAATTCTGTATTCTGTTTTCAAAATGGCAAGTCAGCTACAGTAACTAATAGCAAATGCCTCAATTTCCCAGATACGCTGATGTATGATTTCATACAGCAGAGTTTTTAAGTGATCTGCTTCCTAAAAATAAATATTTGACTAAGGCCTGCGGCTCCAGTAGTGGTAGAAAATCAAAAGGCCAACTTCTCAACTAAGGCCCCTGAATTTTTTCCCATTTAATGGTAATTGTCATAGTACAAGTTCCGATTAAAACTACATACAGTATAAAAAGTGTGAGTAAAGCAATTAAACTTCTTAACAAACATTAGATAATCTCAAAAATGGTGCCATTACATTTAAGAAAAGACTGAAGCTGAGATTTAATTAAAATCTGAGATCTTATTTCAAGGTCTTACCGATCATCGGTGACTCTATGAAGCTCCACGTATTTGTTTGAGGCACGAAAGACTGGAGGACACCCGCTGACCGACCTGCTTCATTTACCCCACCGAACACGTAGATCCGGCCCCCACACACCGTTGCTGCCGCCGAGTAGACTGGTTTGGGCAATGGAGAAACAGTCTCCCATTGGTTCGTGATGGTGTCATACCTGAAATAAAAATCAAGTTTCGCTTACTAGTCAAAAAGTTTAGCTCAGAAGTTTTTCCAGAGTTCTACTCCGAGTTTATGTAAATATTCCTAAAACCAGAATGTAATTGCTTTAAAATATTGTTAGTTTTACCTGTGCATTTCTTTTCTAACTACAAGTAAGTAACGGGGGGGGGGGGGGGGGGGGGGGCCCAT
>JAODKL010000027.1:17885460-17898893 GCA_026780765.1 Petrocephalus schoutedeni | reverse complement strand
TCTGCACCCTGAGTATTTCATTCATCATAGTTAAGCGAGATTCACAGCACACCGGAACCTAATCTCTGAGTGGATTGTTTAGAGGATTAACACAATTGTACCAAAGATGAATCTTCCTTATCGCATCCAACAGGAGATACCCGCAGGTTGGAGCTGAAGTGATTGTGCAATATGATATCTGATGAGCCTTTGATTAAGGGCTCTGTGACCCAGATTCTAAATCCAGATTTAGAAGGGCTACAGGGACTGCGAGAGTGGCTGCTTTGGCTGCCTGTCGAGTGACGGTAAATTGGACGGGGAATGAGAATGCGGCGGGTTCGTTAATGTGGACTGAAAACCCCTGTTTTTATGAGTCAAAATGAGGCAAGCCAATCAGCTGCAACAGCTACTTGATACTGCAATTAAATATATGCCATTAAAATCTATAATACATTTATTGGCAGCTAAATAAACAATTCCATGATATAGGCATATTAAACCACATTTTGGAATTTGTGTGGAACATCTTCCTTTGTGAAAGCATTGCGTAACCTGCAACTTTCTGTACTTCAAACCCTCATGCAGAAGCAAGTGTGTTAAATTGATAAAACTTATATGCTTAGCTAAGAAATCTTAGTTTTTAGACAACTGTAATTTCATCCAACTTACTTGATATGCATATACAGTATATTCCTGCATAAACCTCCACAAACTAATCACCACTAAGTGCTCATCATAATTAACCTTTCATTTAATTTATGATGCCAAAACACCAAACCTTCAATACATATACGTATGCTGTGTGCTTTGTGAAATGATATGTATTGTTCAACTTACCTTCATGCTTAATGTGGTTTCATACTTGTGCCACATTACATTTTCTATACAAACTATATAAAATTATACTAATCTTTGGTTGAGAACTAGAAGCGTAGACACATTCTGAAGTTTTTGACCAATCATAGTCAGGCAAGCAGTCATCAGGAAATGGCACAAAGCTCATTGAAAATGATGCTAGCAGGCTAATGCTCTTCAGCAGTTGCGCATGTGAGCCGGCAGCCAGCACCTGTGGGGCGGTGGCGAAAGCACATTGCATGTGGCTAAAGCAAGACACGCTGATCTCCCAGCATGACGCCCGTGTACAGATGGCAGTACGACTAGCCTTAAAAAGGCATGCTGGGAATGACAATATGAAACCAATGCTGAAACTCATTTACAGACATCTAACAGGTCATAAATGGAATCGACTGGGTGGCTGAACTGTCCCCCCCCCCCCCCCCCCTCCCCACGAAATGTTCTTTTACTACTTATTTCAGAAGAAAATGGCATGGATTATACATGAGATGAGAACATCTGGAGGCAGAACTGTCTTTGTGCCTAGTGAACTTTAAAAAGATGTTCTAATGGCTGTTACATTCCACTGTTTTGGAAACTTTACTCAATGTCGCTACAATAACTATTAAATTGTGAACGAGATGTCGCTGCATATGGATTCAAAGGGAAGACACACTTTGAAAGAATGAGAAATATTAATTTATGTATTTTATTTATTTTACTTGATTTTAGAAACCAGATAACGTTTCGCGTGTAGCTTTAGAGACCGTTCAACACAGATGCATTGACAGCTGAGCGTGGGGCAGTCAGCCGGATAAATTCAAAGTATGGCAGCGATTCCCGCGGGAAATGTACCATGACACAACTGATATTTAAGACCTCAGTAACCTGCTGTGAGCTCATCGCGGCAACTCGCTGTCAGCGCTGTCGCGACTTTGCATGGCTAAGGCTGGCTGAACTGTCAACACGCAAGCCGCCTACCCATTGCCCAAGGTTTATTAATGCTACGTCTCAGTGAGAATGATTTAGGGATATGATTATCTGTGGTATTACCAATGACACTTTATACCGGATTTTCACAACAGCAACAATACAATGAATCAAATAAAGAACATTCTGACCTGCTACAAGTTTTAATTATAATGTACAATGTTCCAGCATGCTAATGGATTTTTTAATGAGCTTCTCATGACTGTTTCCTGGGCCTGAAACATTTTAAATACACAAGTTAAATTATAAACAAACAGATAAGAAATATTTTGTTAAGCAGGATTAAATTGCTTTCCGACTTGACAATTCCCTATCTAGAGCCAATTCGAAACTGCTGAATTTTGGACCGTGGGACAGAGCAATCAGTTTGTGTTTGCTCTGTTATTGGGCAAACAATGGGAGCGAGTGCTGGCTGAGGATAATCGTGAAAGCTTTGTTTCAAAAGTTCCTCCAGAGCCGAATGAACAAACACAACGGCATCCCATTCACTGCAACTTTTTAAAGTACTTCCGCCAATTTCTATGAAAAATACATCCCCAGTGTAGGCACATTACTTGGTTCTGTCCACAAGCATTCCACTGCAGTTATTTAGTTATGCAGGAACATTTCCACCTTTAAAGCCAAAGTGTTAGATATACCCACATCACTCAGCATTCTTTCAAATTCATCTCACGGACTAATGCCCAACATTATAAGAAATTTGTTTTTACTCGTCACCAATTTATACAATTTATAAGGAAAATCAAGATTTCCAGTATTTTTTTTCTGCTTAACAAAAATAGAAATTCTAAACAATAATTAACTTTACTATTAACTTTAATATTTACAATAATTAACTTTTTATTTATGACCAAAAGTCAAATTTGTCAATCTGGTGGTGTCACCAAAGAAAGGCATTTTTGGAACCTGTAAGATGGCAATGAAGGAGAGCTAATTTTAAATCTCCAGTGTCCTAAGGAACAGGAACTGGAATCAGCCACATGAAAGCACAGCAGGTAGTCAAGTTTTTAAAGGTCCCTAATCCCATGAAGTACTGGATTAGCCCGATGTGGTGCCCGGACACAGCAAGAGATTAATATCAGCAGCAAACGGAGGGAAACAAGATTTCTTTGCAAATGGTCTGAAAGAAAAGACATCAAAAGATCAGTTTCATGGGAGGACAGAATATGCCAAGAGAAGAGCAGGAAAAGAGATTCATCCCACATTTGTCAATGATGAGAATAGCAGTTTATATAATGGAAAATCTACTGGAAAAGATCTAGGAATAATTAAGAGAAAATGCTGATTTAATTATGACCTTATTGGTCAATAGAGGTGATTTAATCATTTAAATTATTTAATAATTGTTATGGGAGAAAAAAATTATTATGGTCAGCATGCACGTACAGTTTAAAACGGTAATCAAATCTATAAAAGAACAGCAAAGCAAACTCTTAATCACCATGGAGCTAGGGTAATAAAGACAACGATTATTTGCTGTGCAAGCAGATTTGTGAAATTATTTTTATTCATTGAACTTACTAATCCTGCCAAAAATCTGGCTTTAAGAAGCTAATATACAGCTTAATTCAGAAAGTGGAAAATGTTGGGAGCAGGAGAAACTTAGGAGAAGATGGATAATGGGCCTCAAAATAGGAGTTAGGGCAAGAGGCTGGAACTGCGAGATCTGTCAATAGGCTGAACAAGAAAGCAGGCCACAGCCTGGCAAACAAACCTCTCGATATGCAGCATTAGGCGGAAAACCCGACTCACCATGAACCAAAGCAAAGAACAAGAACAGCTTCCTGTTATATACTGATAGCCTTATATCACAGAAGTTTTTCATTTAAAAAATGCTGTAATGCCTACAGTGAAGAGTAATGCCTGAGCATGCATTGTTCTCCTTCTGCATTGTTCTCTTTGTATTATACGGGGAATGGTATACGTGCCATATGTGTATCTCCAGCCCAGTCTCTCTAGCAGTTCATCATTATGAGAGTCAGGCTTGGGTACATTTTCTATATTTTCTACCAGTTTGCATGTGTGTATCAACAGCTGGTCCAATTACAAATTTCTATATAACAGAATCGTTCATTCATTAAAAATGCCTTTTAAAAGGGGGTTTATGTGTATTACTTAAACATATAATTATATATATTTGTCCATTCTGATGTATGCCCTAAGTATTGGAATTCTGCTTATGTTTTCATTTGCTGGTGAGTAAATTTTACGTATCTGCAAAACCAGATGGTTGCAAACATGCACAGAAACTGAATCATGACTTAAATACTTTCATATATCTGACATGACACTGCATGTATTATTTCTGCCACATTGTTCTCTCTCTTTCTTTCTCGCTCTCAGCTACTCATCTAAGCTTTCCAAGTATTCCTTTGCGTGACAAATCTGTAACCGAGTGAAAGATGGATATCGTGGAATGCGCTCAGCTACTTCCTGGCCAAGACCAACAATTCCCGATTCTCTCAAAAGGATGAAGTCAGAAATCTAACTCCGGAAGACCATGTCTGTAATTGTCCGCAAAAAGCACACAAACAAAAATAACCACCAAATACCTACAGTAGTATGTCACCGTTTCAATCAAGCAGAAATATAATAAGTTCGCTTATGCAGTCTTTCTTCATACATACTTCAAATTGGCCGCATCCTCCTAACTACTTTTAGTCTTAAAGGCCTGTTTCCCTAGACCTTCAGAAAAGTAACGAGTATGGGTGATTAAATCCTTCTCACTGAAGACAAGGCAAAATGGTGCGTAGTCAATAAAATGTAAACAATAAGCAACACAAGACCGACGGCTACACAATCAGGCGGTGCAGAGCCCAAGCCTGGCGGACACATGTGGTTCATGCTAAAGCTTGGCTCAGGCACTCTGCTTGAGCCGCAGCCCGTGTTCTCGACCCCGTTACGGATTTCGAAAGGGATGGGCCGGCAGAGAGGCGGCTCTCCCTGCCAGACAGCGAGGTGCCAACCGTACCTAATGCGGTCCAACTTACACGTCGATGGACCGCGCTTCCCTCCTAGAGGGCCCCAGCGGTGCCATCTGTCATGTTTGGCCCCGGGGCAGTAAACGAGGCTCCCGACAAGGACACGATCAGAGGCGGTCAAGCTTTCAGCTCCACTTGAAGCCTCGTCTGTTCTGGACGCGGGCTCGAGGCGGCCAGGTAAGCCTTTTCGATAACTGAGACCTTTGAAAATGAGTCGGGGAATGGCGACTGCACAGAATTCTGTGTTGTGGGGGGGGCGGGGGCTCTTAATACTTCCAGGCCATCGCAACTGTACCTTGGACAGCTTTTGCCCCAGGTGTGTGGATAATCGCCTTCATGTCACAAGAGTGTTGGCTACAATTTCTCCAGCCCCCCCCTCCCCACCCCCACTGAGAGTAGATGCCATCCAACGTTCCCGGCCCAGGTTGTCACACAGAGAAGCTCTTAGCGATAAAACACAGGGGCTCGGCTCTCTGACCTAAGCGAGAGGCCAGTCGAAGCAAACCAGCTTCAGGCCTCTGCAAGCCCTGATAAGCTGGTCAGATTCTCCTTAGTCCCTTACCTACACCTAAACCAGAGGAGACCAACTAAGCACGTTATCTAGGTTCTCCACCAACCCTCAGATGAAGGTTTGAACTGCGATTGTTTCAGAGACGTTTTATACCGTGGCAAACGCAGTCGAAAGGTACAATATAAGCCTCACAGGAGCCACATTCCATTCCAGCACTTCTAACATTTCTTGTATGGGGAGTATGTGCCAGGGTACCAATGTGCATCTGTGCCACCTTCTGACTCATGCGGCTAGGTTCGCTAATCAGCCATCATGCCTTTCACGATCTGCGCATCCAATCATTCAATAAAGGCAACCACTCTACCAATCAAAAATAATCACATTAGCTGAAGAAACAGCTAATGGAAAAAAAAGGAAAAAAAAAACAACATAACGCACACAATGCAGCACAGATTCCCACAATCAGAAAAATCTGAAAACCCCTCCCTAGATGGGGTTTTCAGTCATAGCAGAAACTCAAATATATAATAGGTGCACCATGTGTACTGTCTTTGCAATGTGTCTGTTTTGCACTACTGTATATGTTTTCTTTGTCTGGACTCTACATACCTTGCTGCTGAATGCACAATAATTTCCAAATAGGATCGATAAAGTGGATCTAATCGTTATTTTTATTTTATATAAACGCGAGGGAGTGAGAATGGGCAGGTTAGGGGATCTTTACCTTTCCACATGGTCCAGGTTGCCCGCCACTCCCAGTCCTCCAAGGGTGTAGAGTTTCCCATCATACACCACGCTGTTGTGTCTATATCGAGAGACTGTCATCCGGGACACCAGGTTCCAATTATCCAGCAGCGACATATAACACCACACATCTGACAACAGAACTCCAGATTCCATGCCACCTACGCGGAGAGATGATCCATATGTTAATAAGTTGTGAAATCCCCCCCCCCCTCCCCCACACACACATTCTTACTTCCCGTTAGAAAAAAAAAATTGTTGGGTCACTGTCAAGTTCAGTTTCATCATGAAACCTTGAGAGACCAACATAATGTGAAATAAAACTAGCTCATCTAATATGAAGCTGACATCTATGGTGGGGGAAAAAGAAGAAGGAAATGAGGCAAGATGTAAGTTTCAACTAAACACCTTCAAAAGCGGTTCATATTACAATGACTGAAAATCAATCATGGAGCTACACCTGCTGCTTATTAGGACATTAATATTTTTGCCACT
The DNA here is from genome assembly GCA_026780765.1 of Petrocephalus schoutedeni. Taxonomy (NCBI): domain Eukaryota; kingdom Metazoa; phylum Chordata; class Actinopteri; order Osteoglossiformes; family Mormyridae; genus Petrocephalus; species Petrocephalus schoutedeni. The sequence goes on along the minus strand of JAODKL010000027.1, from coordinate 17,892,359 downwards.
AATATTAGAATGCAATTTATTCATTAATAGGACTATTGAGATGCATCCGATTTATCTCACCTTACACGCAAATCTAATTACACACACTGCAAAAAACCACAAAAAAAAACCTGCACAATCAAACAGTAATATAGACAGATACATAATAAAATTAATACATAACTGGAACCTTAAACAGGGACCCAGGATGGGGAAAAAAATAAAAATCTATTTGATCCAGAGAACTAAACCTCACATGTTGCGATGCACTATAACGTGAGCTAACTGGTACCCCAGCAGGGAGCAAAAGCCCTGAAATTGACTCCCCCAGGGCGCGTAGGCTCGCGTACCTGATAGATAGATATTATCCCCTGCTGAAATCACACTGAAGAACTCGCGGTCGTAGAAGGGCAAGCTCGCCAGGGGGTACCACTTGTTATTCTGGGGGTTGAAGCACGTGACCGCGGTCAACGACCGTTGGTTCATCCCGATGGCCTGTCGTCCACCTACGAGCACAATCACTTCTGCCACACCTGGAGACAAAATAGAGAAAGAGATATCTGGGCAGAAGGAGCCGACTTGTGCTATGAGACCAAGGTTTTAGGTGGAGCACGGAACAGATCATAGCTACGGGACAATGAAAACTCTGGCAAGGCCAGAAAATCTGTAATCTGCATGATATGATATTCACTTTGAGTTATACGTCCTCAATTTTTCAGCAGTAAGAGGTGCTCTGAGCAGAAAATTATTAATTTGGCTTTAAACAGCTTATTTTTATAACCTGGCGCACAAAGATATAAAACATTTAATAAAATATTTAAAATATTACTTAATTTTGGTGTTACACCAGTTAAGTCTTTGCCATCTGTTCTCCTGCAGCATCTAAATACATAATGCAAGTAGTCGACAAATAAGATGTGGTTTCATTTACTTTGGACCGTTTTTTCCTTAAAAAACAAATCATCTGGAACATTGGTTGTACAATGGTACATCAAACAGATTGTACCATCCATCCATCTCCCAAACACTAGTCCTAGTCCGGCTTGGGGGAGGCGGGGGAGCCAGGCTGCTGGCTGGAGCCTCGCGGGCAGCACATGGCACGGTGTTGGGGTGCACTTTGGATGGGATCTCTCAAGGCACAAGGAAGGCATGCATCAAGGCTCTTCTCTGTTTTGGCACCTAATTGGGGGAATGAACACCCCCCTGGATGTTTGAACAGCTGAGTCATTGGGTGTCTTCAAATGATGACTAAAGACCTACCTCTTTCATAAGCACTTGGATTAGCACATCCGGTACTTTATATATACATATATATAAAAAACCTATTTCCCCCAACAGAGTCTCAGACGGTATTCTTAAACTGGGTTTTATTGAACCAGTATCAGAAAGTATTCACTAATGGAGTTTTCAAGCACTTTTGTAAGTTGTTCTGGCTAAGGGTGTCTGCCTAGCTGCACATCTCTTGTCTGTAGGAAGAAAAAAGCACTCAAAAACAGCACAACACTGGGGACACTCCATACACCAACACACACACGGAAGGTGGGGATTGTGCCGCCAAAGGAGCAACCGTGCTACCCATAACAACACACTCCTGAATAAAGCCAAGTTATTCTTTAAAGTAAATGCTTAAAAGTCATAGCCTGTTGTGCTTTATGAAATTTTATATACAGCGAGGTCAAAGGTCAAAAACATGTGGAAGAAGCCTTTCTTCAGGATTTCGCTGGAAGCTTGGCCTGTTTATCCAGGGTATATTTTTTTCCTAAAGCACAAGAAATGCATTTGACTTGTCTAGTAAGAGGGATATTGTGAGCAGCACAAGACTGAGTTCCTGTGCTACAGAACTATTATTTTCGATTCTCTGGTTGATACCAGGATCACTAAGCTCAGAACCCACTCAGAACCTAGCTGCCATTTGCCAACAATTCCACGCTGAGCAGGATTTACATGTATTTGATTAACTCGCATTATTTGACTCAAACCAGATGATGGTATGGCAGCCATTGAGTGTAAGAGATGGCAAATTTATAGAATGGAAATACTTAACTGATGCCTGTGTCTTTTTGCCTATCTAACCTGACACTTCATGAGACACAGATACTTATACAGGTACTGTAACAGCAAATGTTGGGGTCACAGTGCAGGGATAGCCAGCACCCAGTGACCCCTGGAGCCTTTGGGGGTTAAGGGCATCGCTCAAGGGCTCAACAGCGGCATGAGTCTCCCAGCCCCAGGATCAGAACCTGCAAACTTCTGGTCACAGGCACAGTGATCTAACCCACAGAGAAACATACTGCCCAATAGTCCACCAATTCAATTCCTGCGGCTGATTGAAGTTAGGGACCAATCAGGGGAGATTTATAGGTATGTGTCTGCAGCCTTCTGTGGATCACAAGGGGCTGCTTGTGTTCTCTCAGTCTCACCTCTCAGATGCTCCGTTTTTCAGTCAGGTCAAGCAATGTAAGACAGCACAGCTGAATTTCCCCGAAATACCCGTGAGGAATTTTCCCACAGATTTACAAGGTGCAATAAAGAAATAATTACAGCAGTGGTACACAAACAAAGCATTCCAGGAAACAATCTATTCCAAAGCCTAAAAAGGCAATAATGTGTTTTCCTCAAGGCCTAACAAATTTGGACCGTAAATGAAGTTTTACAATGAAGAAGGGAAGAAACAAACTTGCTTCACAGGGAAAAACACAAGTCTTACAAGTGATGTCTACATTTGGGATTTAAGATGTTCCACTTGACCCAGCTGAGACTCTGCCCCTCTGCTGATTCGCAGACTGCTCATGTACACCGCTTAGTGAAGGCGTCCATTCATGCATCTTCCATAACTAGTTATCCAGTGCAGAGTCACAGGAAAACACACAGGCCACAAGTCAGTGGAGACCCCAGATGTGATGCCAGCCAGTCCCATCACTGACGACACAAATCACAATTCAGATGTACCAGTTCACTAAAGTATATGTTTCTGGAGAGGGGAACGATGTGACCACAGAAGGAACTCATACAGGGAATTTGTCCCTTGTTGTCAGTTACAACAAGACAATGGTCACATACAAACACTGAATATGAGCGGCTGCATACACACACACACACACACACACACACACTCACATTCATATCTCTGTTGTGACTCTCCATGGGCATAACCCTAATCCCAACAATGACAACCTTAACCCCTACCCTACCCTAACCTTAAGCATAAGTAACCAAGCAAAAACAACACTTTTGGCATTTTTTTTGTTTTTTTTTTATTGCAGTCATGGATTTTTAAAAAACTGAGTTTCCCCTTGTAAAAACAAACAAAATAGTCCCATAAGGCAAAAAGTCATCATCCCATTGCGGGGAAATCTGGTCTATACAATGTGTGTGTCCCCACATGTGTTTGTAATTACAAACACACAGGACCAGGTGCAGGAATCAAGAATTCGACCTGGGGCAGGAGGGTGGGCACTGTGATATGCCCTGAGCCGTGGTTTCACTCAAGCTTAGAGAAAGCAATACATTAACAATAATGATAATAAAAAAAGTGCCCCCCCAACACACTCCCTAAGTGGGTCAGCTGTGAAGATGCTCTGTAAGTTGCTAGAGGCTGCAGCCCTGACTGTAGGCCACGTTCCCCCTGCAGAGCACAGCATCACTGGAGTGTATCCTTAACTCAAGGGCATGAACTGCCATTCACGTTCCACTTACTCCCTGACACTTCTATTACGGGATCCTATTTAATTCCACCAATGGAGTTACAAAAAAAAAAAAAAAAAACGTACACCAGCCTTACAATGTCAAACACTGGTACTAATCTCCCCTCTTACATTGTTGACAAAATGCCGGCTAGAAGGGGAGACTTATCACTCCTAGATAGTACCTGAGCTGGAGGCTGCGGAGGTCATGATGAGGTCTGGTAATTAGACCTCCAGCCATATTACATGTCTGGGTTCTCTGCTCGGGAAAAGCCCAGATCTGAGAACTGACCCGTATGATGAAGATGAGGCGACACCTTGGAGCTCACCAGCAAAGAGAGTCACTGACTCTACCAGTTTCACTCTGTCTGCTATGAAGACAAAACAAAGCAAACAAAACAAAAGAAAACTAAACAAAAAACAAAATTAACTCAAAGGATTAGAGAACAGTAAGTCCCATGAATCAATTCTCTCAAGAGCCACTTTCATATCCATTGTCAAGTACCCACTCTCCGAAATGGCATCAATTAAAATCTAGAGACTTTATTCAATTTTTATTTCACTATATATCTTGCTCTTATTTAAAAATCTGAATTTATATGTGAAATAAATTAGCATGAATTCTATTTAAGAAATATTTTTATACTTAAGTGGACTTCAATGCCACTTACAGTAATATGTATGAGCAAGAGAACAATATTGAGCTGGTTAGTTAATTTTTATTTGCAATTATCTTTAAGGGAACAAACATATTTGTCCCCTCACATTTATCCCTAAGGTTATATCTGCTTTCAGAACAGAGCGCTCTTTTTATCAAGAAATAAAACCTTTCTGTTTCAAAGAGCAGTCCAAAGACCAAAGATATAAGTTTCAAACATTGTTTGTTGGTTCAGAAAAAAGCCTCCCAGACCACAACAAATTTGCTTTTGTCTGCTACAGTACTGATATTAAAACAATTTTTATGATGTACTTAAAATTTGTTGCTTTAATGATTTCAATGGTCTCAACTGATCTGCTAGAAATGTGATCAATATTTATTACTGCCATCAGCATAGGATAGATATATACATTTCCATGGTTCACAGTGCTGTTTAAGTGTTGTGTAAACATGCTTAAGTGTTTAAATAGGTCTATAAAGCCAAGAAAACATTTGGCAAAAATATGCATCTATATAGAGATTTTCAATGCTGGCTGTAACGATGCGTTATACATAATTCATTGATCGATAAACATTTTGTCCATGCTACTGCTCAACTTAACATTTTTTGTGTCTTGGAAAAAAATCATCTCAGAGTTGGCGTGGTGAAGAGTGTCAGCCCACCTCCTTCATGCATGACGCTAAATGAGGGCCTGCGTATACATTTAAATTGTGACCAGCAAGTGAAATTTTTTAACTCCAGATTTTTTGGAAAGTGAAGTTCTTCTAAAGTTTTCAGTAGGTAAGCAAAATTGCACTTCACTACAGCAGGTGCTCCATCATATCCAGCGACCTCATGGGCATCTGCTAGGCTCACTGAGAAGATATCGTGGAAAGCAGCTATTTGGAGACAACTATAAAGCCATTTTAGACGTGATGTGGAAAAAGAACAAAGTTTTTCCCAAAAAAAATTAAAAAAAGGGCAAAAAAAGTAGTTTATTTGATGCAAGTCCTGCAGGGAAGGATATCTTTAATGTATTTTTGTCGATAAGTAGAATGTATTTCTATTTTGGCAGTTTAACATCGTAAGCATAATTCTCAGCGTAATCTTAGTTGTCATAACTTGTATCTTGAGGACCTGACTACAGCACTGCTATGATTTACAGAATTATCAGCGCACAAATGTTAAAATTGCGATCTTTAAACCATATGCTCATTTTTAGCCAGAAGGAGACACACAGGTAAGAGACGTAAGCGAGAAGACAGATTTAGCAGTAATGAATGAAGTTTAGCCATGCATTTCAACTGGGGATGAGATGTACCCCTGTGCACAGAGGACCTCCAGCTATGACAGGGCTTTGACTATCCACCACTGCATCATTAGGAGAGGAGTGCCTGGAACAAGCCGTGACGTCCTGCTAGGCTTTGCTTTCCAGCACCACAGGGGACAATAGGCAGGCAGAAAATACCCTTTGTCCTACAGTTTGTGCTTCTGAACCCACCATATCTTCTCAGGCTGACCTTGTTCCAGGATTCAGGATTTATTTAATTTTTTTGGGGTGACACCTCTTTCCTTGAGAGATTTTTCCACCCGAATCACATGGCTGCTTTATGTGCTTGTCTCCAAAAAAAAAAAAAAAAAAAGCCTAAGTATATCTCCTGCCCACATTTTAAGTTTGAGGGCAAACAACACAAAATATCTCCTTTAAATCCAGCCTGAGACCACAGCACACCTCACTGCACTGTACATTTCAAATTGTAAGGTCATGGCCCTGACAGTCACCGGACCGTGCTCCAGATGGTCAATGCAAAACTCAAAAAAAAAAAAAAAAAATCCAACAAAGCTAAAATATCTCATTTTTACCGAGGTGTGAAAGGAAAAAAAATTACAAGAAATTCTTTATTAATGCATTTAACTAAAAACCCTTGAGCTTCAACCACAGAAAAAACCCTTAAAGTCAAGACATAAATTATGCATTTCACACAACATTCATTTCCCACTCCCCATAACCCCCACTCAGTTTGCAATCAAAACATTACAGTTAACTTCTAAACATGCTATCGCAGCATTATAGCGAAACTTCCCAATGTTTTGCTCCTTTGACTCACAAAACTTCCTTATTAAAATGTTGATGGTGTCCAACTAATTTAAAAAGGAATATTTGTGGATTGGAATCATCTTGATTATTGGTTTGGGAAAAAAGCACTATGCATGCATGTTATTGTTTTATTTAAATATAATCTTTAAAGAAACAAAACACTGATCTGCATACGCTAATATCATAGCAAGCCATCAGCTCACTGGGTAATTTAGTAAATTGGAATCATAAAACCAAAATTGTTGCCCAACTTGAATTCATCCTGTTAGCCTCATTTCAAGGATATTACAACTATGTGACAATATGAAGAATTTTGTTGTGAGGTTAGGAAATATATTATACGCATTACTAACACAGTCATTAAAAGAAGTCAATCACATGGTGGCAACTCAATGCATTTAGGCATGTTGACGTGGTCAAGACGAACCGAGCTTCAGAATGGGGAAGAAAGGTGATTTAAGTGACTTTGAACGTGGCATGGTTGTTGGTGCCAGACGGGCT
>JAODKL010000027.1:17853552-17870652 GCA_026780765.1 Petrocephalus schoutedeni | reverse complement strand
TATATATATATATATATATATATATATATATATATATATATAGATATAGATATAGATCTATGTGTGTGTGTGTTTGTCCGTATACTGTATTTAAAACCAGTTATCACAGGACTGCACCTTTCTCAAAAGCTGTCTGTACAATGCACAGAAAAAAAAATAAATAATAATGCCATCGTAAAGGCTATGGGGATAACATTTTACTGTTTTATTCTGCCATCATGGATAATTTCGAAAGCCCTTTGGTTCTAAAATGGATATTTTCCACAAAATTAAATGCCAGGCTATAGTAACACAACAGCTGAAAGCTTAAGAAGTTTTATATTACACAGCGCACGGTATACAGAGGAATAGGGCCTCCATATATTGAAGCTGTGGCAAAGCACACTTATTGAAGATCCAGAGGGGGAAAAATGAAATTACTGAGGCCAATCTATCTTTTGAGTCTATGCATTAAATGCTAAAAGGGAAGGTAATAGCTTTTCTGGGGGCACTGTGTGCATGCTCAACTTGCATGAGGCACTCTCGGGAATAGGTGGGGTGTGCTTCTGTTTGGCTATTCGGGCATTATTAAAATGTCCAAAACTTTCTGTTCACATAAAATATAAAAAAACAGCAGCAGCAACAACAACAAAATCTGAATAAACAGGAACTGAGAATGCTGAAATCTGAAGGCAAGACAGGTTTCCAGGTTAACGGTTCTTTTTTATAGAAAAATGTGCTTGAAAAATGCACAAAGTGTGTTTTGGATCTTTGGATCATAAAAAAAATTTGTTTGCATTATTTAAATGCGAGACATCAAAGTGATGAAATAACAACTGACGACGATGTTAGAACAAACAAACTAAGCCATGGCCACAAGGTCAGAGTCTCCCGCTCCTCTGCAGTGAGAGTCAAAGAGCAGTGGGGATTGCAGCAAAAAATAGGTTTATCTGGGCTAAACACGATTCCTTCGATAAGTGGCAACTTCAGAGTAAACAGCTTGGGGAAGATCAAATGCGGTGGGGCACTGACTGCGAGGCAGAAACTACTGCCGTAGCATTTACGAAGGAACAACGGGAGTGTACGGCATCCGTTATTACGAGAATCGCGGTTAACGATGCATTCCATCCTATATATAAGCGGCGAACATAATTTTTTATGCTAGTATATTTTACTCATTTAAGTACATTAATTATACTCTTCACAATATCATGCACTGACAGATTTGTTTACAATTACAAAACAGACTCAATATTTATGGCATATTCTTAATATAGAATCAATAATAGTTCAAATGCTTATTAAATATAAGATCTTATAGGGTTGGGGGGGTGGGGCATATTATAAACCTTCCAGATGGTTTTCGAGAAAATGGCATCAGGTATTGGCTAATAAGATTTAACTGGCGGTAGCCCGCAATTGCATTAAGAGACATGCAAAAGGTTATACACCCCACCCCCCAGCCCCCCAATAAGGAATAGGGAAAGGCATTAAGAAATAACTCTGAAGTGCATCCTGAAATCATTTTGTGCCCCGTCCTTCACTGAACAAAGAAGCAACAGGCCTCCGTTCAGTTTTCCGGCACAATGACATGGGGTGGGGTGGGGTGGGGGGGTTGGTCAGGGAACTGTCAGCAGTGAGGCAAAAACCACACAAATAAGAAACGGTACTCATTGCGCATCCGCAAACGAGCTTTTCTGGGCATAAGGCGGCAACAACCAAAGACGCGTGTCTCTCGCTACCCTGTGAAAAGAAGACCATGCACATTTCTAGGAGGCGGACGATCAAAGCAATCAGTGTGTGCTCTCTATACCTAGAAATGTGTGTAAGATGAGCAACAATATTTCATTGGCTGGTAATGTACAGCAACTGGAAGGCGACCAGAGGAAAAGAACGATACTCCAAATGCACACCTACAATTAAAAGGTAAAGAACAAATCCCGCCCAGTCCTGGAACCTGAAATACTCTTGACGGGGCAGGTAGATGGTGTGATGCTGTCTTATCTATATATATTACATTTGAGATGCATTATTAATATGCCATACATTTCTGCAATCCTCTGGCATTTCTTTTCCCACCTTTCTTTTAAAAATCCCCAGTCATGGAACATTTTTCTGCCCATTAAAATGGAAATTTGTTCATTTACTCAATGGTGATGAAAGGGTAAGACAAGCATTGACCTTTTTGCCCCATCCCCCTCCCCCGCCCCCCCCACATTGAAATACATTCATTTGAGCAGACAGAAGGAATGGCTACTGGCCCTGTGACAGGAACCTCTGCCTCGCACACCTGCAAAGAGAGGAGGGGCGGGAAAGAAGCGAGACACATTCACCCTACGAGAAGAACAGAGCGGATCAAAAAGCTGGAGGAAGGCAAACCTTTTAACCATGTCCTTGAAATACAAGCTGCAGGAAGCTAGAACATTTTGGTGGACTTCAAACTCTTTGCCTTCAACAACAATTTTCAGGTCTGTAAACTCTTTCGCTCGGCGCTGCTGGTTCAACTCCTTCAACATCTCTGTAGAACGAAACAAGAAAGAAAAATCGCCACGTTCCAACTTAGAGATCGTTCGGGTAAAGTCATAGAAATGCAAAGGAGGCAAAAGAAAAGGCTGTATATGTGCACTTGGAAAACAATATTCAGGGATCACAAACATGCACACAAACTTAAGAAACAAATGCAAGTCAATATATGCATTCATTTTGACCGTGAAACATGGTGTACAGGAAGGCCTGGCAGTCGGAAAGGAGACAGAAATGCAGGGAGAAGCCTAATCGGTACATGTGTGTCAGTGGTCACAGACGTCATCTCTTAAAGAGATTCACCTGGCAGGGACAACTGGAATTTACAGTAGCATGAAAAGGTTTCACTTCTGTGGAGACAATACATATTTAAGACTACCGGCGGAAATAATGTCATGTCCCGCTTAAAGATCAGCGAAGCGTAAATATGCGGATAAAGTCATTACCCTTGTAGATGCAAATGCTTGAGACGCTCGTGCGGATGAGAGACAAGCGAAGGCGACGACCAGAACTCTTCAAGGGCAGTGACAATAATATAAGGTCTGTCACCTTAAAATATCCTTGGCAGGGGCGATTCTAGCATTTTTTTAAGGTGGGGGGAGGGGGGCATAATTCATACAGAGGGGCCAATCAATGATGTTAGTGAGTGACAGGGGAGGGGGCACTCCAGGGACCAATCAGCTTTCAGCTGGGGCCGGTGTCCTTGTGGCCCCACCCCTGGGTAGGTCCCTTCCTCGTGGCTACTGCGGAGGTGACGGTTTCATAGCAACAGAATTCCAACGACGAGAGCGTGCAAAACGTTTTTAGATGGCTTAAGAAATAGGAGCGCAGTTGTACGTTATGTCAGCGCTGCCTCATTAATTTCCCTGTGTTGCTGTAATCTCAGCCTTACTTGCTAAGTGAAAACCTTGAGATGATGCATGATCAGCACGCCTATAAAACCCAGGGGAAAAGCCGCACACGGTGACTTTTCCGCAACACATCTCCACTTCTGGCAGCTGAAACAAGGAAAAGCAGCCATATTTTAAACACTGCCTTGGGCGCTGTCTTTATCCAAATCGGCCTGCTACACGCAGGGTAGCCCCTAGTAAAATTATACCTGACTTTAAAAGATCGAACGGCAAGCATGACGATAAGGCATAGTGGTACACCGAGCTCCCTAATTACTGAGTCACAGATGGCTCTTGAAAATGGCCTGAATAGCATCTGACATATTTGAAAACCTCCAATGAGACAATGGTACAGAGCACAAGGGCAGAAATGTTAGGATGATCTCTACACCCAGTCATATAGATGATTACTCTGTCAGACGTCCACAGCTCCATCACTTGATGTCCACCCACCAAGCATCAAACGACACAATGTGTATAAATAACTGGTACTCAATCATGACGGGGCCTGGCCTATATAACCCATGGACACTCCATCTGATTACTGCCTCCTTTGTCAAACTGGATGATACGGCTATATTTATACTGCTAAATAAAACAATGAGAGCGACATCAGAATCAATAACCCTAATCAGCCGAAGAATACTGCTCCAGAGAAGGCCAAAAATACAACCCAACATAGTTCGACATCTAAAATATTTACGCTTAGTTACTCTGGCTGAAGTTCTCTAGACTAGACATAGAATTTTTTCAGCCCATTACGCGGGTTTTATTCAAAGTATGTCTGCATGTGAAATGATATGATCCGTTATTTGCCATTTACACAAGTACAGGTACCCTGAAATGCTTCTCCTTCCTTACTCTATCTTGCTCTCCATGAGACAGACATACAAGTGAGAACAAGCTTGGGCGTGGGGTCACAGTGCATAACCCCTGGAGCTGGGGGTTAAGGTACTTGCTCAAGGGACATCAGACATTCGACATTTCTGCTGAGGCTGGAACCAGTGACCTTCGATTACAGACACAGAGGCTAAGCAACTCGCTGTCCCCATATGTATATATGTATGCACGTATATAGTTTGGACACACCCTCAAAAGGAGAGAGAAAGTATTGCATCAGACCATGAGGCAGGGAACAATGCCAACCCATCGCAGGGCACACTCATACACCATTCTCAAAGTGAAGGCGATTAATCGTCATTGTTGACACACCACAGCATGCAACAACAAAATGTGTCCTCTGCTTTTAACCCATGTGACATTGTGACACAGCAGGGGGCAGCTATGTGAGTGCCGGGGGAGCAGTGCTTGGGGACGGTATCTTGCTCAGGGTACCTCTGCGGTACTTGCAGGTCGGGGACTCGAACCGGCCATCTTTCGACTACACGGTTGCGTCCCTAACCACTACACATACACATTCACTCACACATGCACACCTATGGGCAATTTAGTAACTCCACTTAGCCTCAGCATGTTTTTGGACTGTGGGGGGAAACCGGAGTTTGGACCGGAGTACCTGGAGGAACCCACACACACGAACCCCGGTCCCAGAGGTGTGAGGCAACAGTGCTAACCACTGCATCATCATGCTGGCCCCAGTTCATAATTCCATACGATAGTTTTAAAGGTTTTATAATTTTCCATAATGTGGAGAATAATCCAAATGAACCTCACTCTCGGTAGGTGTTTGACTGGTATGGTATGTATGCATGCATAAAAGATACTACAGCTACTCTTCAATCTATTCACTCACCCGTCTTTTCGGGGCTGGACCCTATCCCAGACAGCAAGAGGCAGAAAGTTAGGGGACACTCCGGTGACCGGCCACTAGTTAATACTACTCATATCAGTAGGGAAAAAAAGAGAGAGAACTACTACTTAAGCTGCACAGAAATTTCCATAACTGCATGCAGCGTACAGCAATGCATAGATATAAATAGACAAGGTTCATTTTGACATGCCTTTGTCGACAAAATTTAAAACTTTTGTATTCAGCTTAACTTTTATGCTGACAGTAGATCATAAATTATCAAATTACAAAGCAGTACATCTCAGACTACATTCATTTAGCTATAGTTTTCTGGTATCTTTTATCCAGCGGGATAAAATCAGTCATGAGTCAACACGTATAACTAAAACATTATTTATTTGATCTATATTTATACTGGTGGGTCTTCTGTGCGATACATCAGGCTGAAGGCGCCGCATGTTGAAGAGCAGAGAGACTTAGAGGTTATCGTTCAATCAAAGCCCACTGGACCAGGACCGCCTGGGCCTAGCAGGACTGTGGAGGCGCTGGGCCCATGGTTCATTAGCCATCATAACGTTGTCAAACCGAGGCCAAATTTAACAAATTTGAAGCTAGCTTGAGCCAGAGGCCGTGTGAGACGCACCTGGTGAGGTGGCCCGCTTCAGATACACATACTGTAACCCTTCCAAACCCATAACAGCGGTTCATTTCACAAAACTAATGTTTTTTAATGCTAAATTCAAGGCCAACATTTCTTTCCTTGGTCTGGACAATCTAAGTGTTTGGATCATTTGGATCATTTGAAAAACCAAGACACTTCCTCAATATAGCAATTACGCATTTACGATTTGTGTTGTCTATAACGGTACAGAATGCTCCCGTTTTAGAAAGTTCCCTATACGCATTTGGATATTGCGTAGTGGACGCAAAAACAGAACACCAGATCCTGCAATGCATTTCAAAAGCTCGAGATCAGTATCTTTAATATTTTTATATAAAAACAGACACAAGGTGATATTCAAGTGCTAGCTAAAATTTAAAGACAGATTTTTATTAAGATAGTGTGAGCAACAGCCTTATCAGTTTCTGCTTGCAATATTTCAATTACCGATATCCAACAATGGTGGGGGGACAGAATGTGTACGTTTACAGGAAGTACGACGGCAAGCAAGTGATCTGCCAGAGCTTTAACAGTTTGCTGGAGGACACTCTGCTCAGCTGCCGTGTCATTGCTCTCTGTGCTGGACCCCGCGTAAGATACCGCATGAGGATAATATTACCATGCAGGTGGTTAGCTACCACCACCAAGCTAACAATGCACGGCCATGCCTCTGGCAGAGTCTACCGAAATGCTCAAACGGGCTGGAAGCTCATATTCATTCGACATTATATTCAGGGACCGGATGACTCAAGAGGTTCCTTTTGCTAAACTCTGATAAGGCACATTACCGAGCTGCGATGCATTTAACCGGATTCCAGGTTACTGATGACGCTGCAATAAGACTGCGGCTTCATAACTGACCTTCGACGCTCGCTTTAGAAAATTCTACTGATCTTTATTTTACTTGCAGAATGCAACAGTTGCGGGGGACTAGTCCCATGTGTTACATCTTTGAGATTAGATTAATCCAACACCCTGGCTGTTCAATGTTTTGATTAAGAGTTTCACTGCAAAAATTCATACAGTAACAAAAAAAAAAAAGTCACCTCAACTGCCTATGCTGATGTTCTTATTCAGAGAATAATATTAAATATTTAGGTGATGGTTGGCTCAGAGGACAGCCCTGTGACCTCCCCTATTCCTGGGGAGGGGGGGGGGGGGCTCTCTGAGCACTAGAGGTTCTGCTGCCAAAAACATCAGGTCAAGTGATTTCCATTCATCTTCAAGCACTTTCATGGCATGGGACAGCATCTCAGACAGCATTAGGCTGAGCTACACCCTGGATGTGATGCCCAATTATTACAGGTCACACAGACACACACATGCACTAAAACAAGGGTCTAGTGGGTGGCCAATCTATCCATAAAAGACCAAGGCGCATGTGGGTTTTCGTGCCTCTCCCTAATTACAGTAGATTACTAATTAGAGGACTGATTGGCTGAAGAGTCCTCACACCTGGGTTTGAACAGCTGACATGAAGGTCGTCCCAAACATCTGCGTACAAACTGGCCCTCTGCGTATAAGACAGACTACCCCTGACCTATTGGAAACCTGCAGACTCCAACTAACCTAACTGCATGTCTTTGGACTACTTGGGGGAAACCCAGAGTGACCAAAGAAGACCAGCAGCACGCAGAGAGAACGTGCGAACTTTACACATTTGGCAGAAACCCAACCTAGCAGGAGAGAACCAGCAGTGTGCCCCATGAGCCACTGTGCCGTCATCAGGAGACTGACCTTCTCCAAATCACATGTACTATGTTTGGAGGGATCTTATCCCACATGTGCACTCCCACATGCTCTATGCTTCCCAGCTCCCTGATGAACTTGTCCTGGATATGCTGTTATGGGTAGACACATAAATATTAAATATTTCTCACAGTCAAAGCCGATTCAGCCTTCCATATAGTCACTCTGGGATTCCAACACGCTCTTGTACAGCTTTTCCAGACTGCGGCCTCAGCGCCGATGAACCCGCACAGTGAATCTACTGCATGACTAAGCAGTCAGCTTTCTGCCGAAAACACTCGGAGACTCCCCCTGCCATTAGTTATTCTGTGCCATGATTGGGGTTGACGATCTCACATCTCCCTTGTGGTTTTTTTTTTTATATCCTTTGCCTCACATAATTTGATTATGTGGCAATGAGCTTATTCCACTGGGGTTATTCCGTATTGAGCTGATCTCTATATCACACAAAGCATTTATACTAAAAGTGTTTTATTTATTTATTCTGTTCGCTCTCCTGCTTCTCGTATGAGACCATGAGGACTAGGGCTCTTAGGCCATCAATACTACCCTGAATTTTGATAACGGTAAGACCTAGGAGCGAGTCAGCAATGATTCAATCAGTGCCCCCACAAATCGAACCACCCAAGCATGATTGCGAACCCCAATGTTATTATTAGGTATTATCACAGGAACTTCACATCTAATTTGCCAGTGGTATTCTCTTATTTTTATACTTATTTCCCCCAGTATAGAGTAATTTTCACCCTCACTTCGCTGAAAATATTTTTTTATTTAATTCCCCCCAGAAGATCTACTGTGAAGCATTTTCGCGCCAGCTTCTTTACAAATACGCACCACACTTAATAAAAGCCTGATTCAGGGAAACTAAAACGGCTTAATAGCAGCTTGAATCAGGCCTGAACAGCAGACAGTTGGCCGAAAAGCCCTGTTCAGCCCCGATGAGGCTCACTCTAGGGCAAACTCACTCTCCTCCATACTGATTCTGCTCAGTGATTTAGCCGGCCAAGAGATTTCTCTTACACCTCCACATATTTTGATTTAACTAGATTACACAATCATGTAAAATTCAATAACAGCATAAAAGTTTATGTTGCGTTTGGTGCAGCTTCCCGGGTATATCAGACAAATCACTTCCATACAACTGAAATAAACCAGAAACAAAAATATGGAATAATGTTATTTGTTTAAAAAAAAAAGGATCAAACCTTTACCTGCATGAGAGTACTACAAATTTATAAAGAAAGGAACTTTTTGCAAATTCCAGCTCATTCACAAGCCAGCGTGACTTCATCTGGCACCGTGATTCATTTCAGCTGTCTGCTCCATTACATGTAATATAATAAACCATGTAAATAGCATTTACGGGGATGGGGGGGCACAATTGGTAGCCTGGAGCTATGGTACTGCATCTGGCCAGCCTGAGATTCTGCATAAAAAACAGCCTAGAACTGTAACACTTCCCAACGTACCTGTGGGCAGCAAAATCTAGCAAAAATACAGCAACCTGTCTGTTCTCATCAAGTTTTAGATATCGCAGCAAGTTGGCGCCTACCTCTTAGCTCAACGCACGCTATAGGGGAACGGCTTAGCAGTTGATAGTTTTATTTTTATTCAACAATACTGTTGACTTTTCAGCATTGTTAACCCTCTCAGAATGGCCTCTGGGCTGGGAAATTCTGCAGCATTTTTCGGGATGCCATGTACAGCAAATAGAAGCTTCAGATTAACCTGGGTAAAGACACATCGCTTGAACTGACCGCTGCATGTTTGTGCTGGAGAGAAATCAGACAAGGGCACAACGTAGGCCAGCGGGGAGCTTAAATTTCTGTTCGTGTTTAAGGCGCATATTGTACCAAAAGGAGGAGGAAGACTGGAGAAATCTTTAACCACTGGCACAACAATACTTTTAGCATTTTTAAAGCTGGTCCAGAGTGGAGACGAGGTAAGATACTGGAACATACTGAAACCCTGCCCAAAATCTGGCAACTGTAAACTGCGAGGTGGAACATTTCTGCCGTATTAAGAAAATTTTTAGTATGGCAATTTAGTCATTCAAAGCAATATTTTCCCCCAAAACATTGAGTAAAAACTGGCAATCATTTCCTCATCCGTACAAGTGTACTGATCACGTTGTACTATTGGGAAACGCCAGAAACAAGTAAAACAAATGAAAAACGCAACCACAGACATTCATGCAGGGGACCGCACATGGAAAGTAAATCATGTGGTATCCTACTTGGAAAAGTTCAGCCTGACTTATGTTATAAAGCCGTTTATATTTGCATTTGGGGTACTGCAATATTTTTTAAAGCACTGTATGTTCTTAAAACCTCTGTAGCAGGGGGCTTCTGCCATTGTTCTGTGACATGGCGGTTTACATTGTGGTCATTATCACTAATTTTTCCCCTCTCCTTTAATAAACTGTCTCAAAATATGGCACCATTTTCCCCCTGAAAATTGTACACAACCAGACTGCCTGACATTTCTGGCCTTTCAGTGGGGGAACAATATCAGCCATCGCTCGTCAGACAGGCAACTCTTGCCCTCCGCACACACAGTGCCAGAAAAAGCCATGCCAAAGAGAATCTGGAAAAAGTTGTGTTCAAAAATTGTTCCCCTGTACATCTGATATCTGATGGAGGTAGGCGAATAACCGAAGCTAATTATTCTTTTAAAGTGGGTCAGTGTTCTCATGAGAATGACCTATCAAAAAATAGCACAGGGAATTATTTTCTGCCTACAGTGTTGAAGAGCACGGAATACATGGTGCAGGGTCTGGCATCCCTCAATCTGCAGTGATACATGGTCAAAATTACTGGGGAAATTACTGGGAAAATATCAGTCTCTCGAAAAAAAAAGACGAAAAAAACCTGCACTACAGAACTAATAATACAAAAAATAAATTACTATATACTATAAATTTAAAAATACTAATAATATATATTAAATAATATATGCACTGTACTAGACAAAAATAAGTATTCGCCGGCCAAACAAAATTGCATGAATAATGATTATGATATGTTGAAGTAAAACTACAATTTTATTTCTGTATCTCTGCTCACCATTTCAAAACCTCTTCTCAAGTCGCCCAGTAATTTCTGTTACCATCGAGTATACGCAGATATCTGTTCAACTCAACTGGTGCACCTTGTTTAGCTAATCAATACCTCATGAAGTCTATTAAATTAAGTGAGCAGGTGGTGAAATTTTAAATATATATGGAATGGCAAGGGGGGCCCTGAGGAGAGGTTTGATAACCAAAATCAGTGCTCTTCTTGCTACCTAACACAATATAGGCAATTATCTGAAAATAAGACAATTTACCTCCTTTTTATTGCATTATTTATTTGAATACATTTCTCTTGAACATTTCTCTTCGGTCTCTTCCTCCTGTACTGATAACTGAATTTTGTGTGTGTGTGTGTGTGTGTGTGTGTGTGTAATGCGACCTTGGGATTGTGAAAGACGCTACATAAATGGAACTAATTATTATAATAAACTAATTTTTTAGGGCAAATATACACTTACTGCCAAAATAAATAGTGCGCGCACACACAGGAGTTTGCAAAAGTCTTAGGCAGTCAAATAAAATGATGTTTAAATAATCGTCATGTTTGTGTAAAACTATTTTTTTGTCTGTAAAAGTGTTAGCTTAAATGGCTTCAGACTTCTCCTATAATCACCACAGTATTTGCGGCAACAATCTGTCCAATACACCCATATAATTTTGACTCGACCACTAACACACCTCCTATGGCTAATCAATACAATCACTGACTTTTAAAAACCTATTAGGTTAATTAAATAAGCAATGGTGAAAACACATGGAATGGCCGGTGTGCCCCGGAGGAGAGGCTTGGGAACCAAAGCGGTGTTCAGCTAGTCATCTAGCAAGATTTCAGTAACTTTTTGGAAAACAGAAGAAATCCCAGTTAGTTTTTATTGTGTTACTCTTAATTTGCATATATTCTAATGTCAAAGTGCGTTTTTGTTCGGAGCAAATATACACGTACTATCAGCTTTCAACATCTCTTAACTTATGCGCAGTGCTGTATATATCTGTTCCATGTTTTGTTCCATCCACATTATAAAAAGAGGATGCAATTTCCTACAAATCGGGTAAATCAAGGGAATTTTTTTTTAAGTGAACAGCACTCTAACTGCTGAAATAAAATGGATTTTATGCATACTATGAAAATAACTGAAAATGACAAGTAATTAAATTCAAATTTACCACCAAAACAGAGCCAAAACCAGAACTCTGACGGGATGAATGCCGTGTCTCAGAATATCTAACAAACAAAAGCTACTTTCATTTTGATTTGTCAAATGTTGAATAACTTGAGCTACCATTGATAATAGTTGCTATTCATCCTTTCAATTGTTTGTTTATATTTTTGAGTCCAAAGAAACACAACAGATTCTTAGGGTGATGTCTCAATTAGCTACTGCACGTCATATGAAAAACACACAATACCACTAAACAATCCAAGATGGCCGTAAGCTTGGTTATTGTATAATTAAGCCAATTATAATATTCAGATTTTCATTTTTATTGATTGTGATGCAGAAAAATGAAATCCACTGCCAAAATTTATCTGGTTTATAAATCCTGGAAGAGTTTAAGTAATGCAATAAAACCATCACCACTCACTTGAGAAATGCAATATACCACAATGTTTACCTCCGTAGACCCTATATGATTTATACTTTTATTTCTTCCCATCGCGACATGGAAATGAGATATTTATTGCCGGCGGGCTTGAAACCATCTGGAAACAAACAGCAAAGCTTTCCCTAAAAGCCGGCAACCATGGGGGAGGTGGGGCTGCCAGCAGTCGCCGATGAGCGGCTCCTGACAGAAGGCACGCCTGGATGAAGTGCCGTGCACGGAGGCACGTAAAGCGCAACACGGCTTGCTTGGGAAAGCGGCAGAGCGGGAGTCCCGCCAGGCCTCCTGGCCGTCAGCAGGAAAAATCACGACAGATCTGGACCCTGCGAATTCTGGCTCCTGCCAAGTCTGTGCACAGTCACGACAAGTGCTGTGCGCCTTGGCATCCCTCTGGGCTGGGCTACAGAACTTTTGTGGCGTTTGTGCTAAATATAAACTGCATACATATTATATGCACATGTGAAAATACATATATAGTTGGCCAACTCCCAAGCCAGGGAACAACTTGTTGTTAATACACTTACAGCAGTAGGTGCACGTATTTAAGGTCCTCAAAGGTAAAGTTCTAGTGTCACACCAATAATCATCAACTTTATACATATATATATATATATATATATATATATATACACACACACACACACATTAATATATATAATTAATATATATTATATATATGTATAAAGTAAAGGATTATTGTGTGACACTAGGACTTTACCTTTGAGGACCTTAAATAATATATATATATATATATATATATACACAGTTCCAGATTTTTTATTTTTCCTGCAAAAACATAAATCTGTAAAGACCAATGCATCTGCACAATCATTGCAATGTGCAATTAAACTCCACCTTTTCCTCCCCATTAAGCTATAAGACTTGTCCAAATGTAATAAAAATAGACCCACATATAGAGTACCCCATGAACAGGCTATTTCACTGTAGAGTAGTCTCCTTAAAAGAAGAGGTCTCCAAGTAGAGTATGGTTCACAGCTCCTAGAATCATTTTTGCATGGTGATTTAAAGTGGGAGAGATGCTAAGAATCTCTTTCTCCCTCTCTCTCTCCCCCTCTCTCCACATCCCAATTCTATATGTATTGTCAGCATCATCATGTAGGCGAATTCAGCCAGAAAGAGTTCGGATGAAAGTCACTTTAGCACTTTAATGGGAAAAACTAACATTCTCAGACCCAGATTTACACTGAGAGCTGCCAGTACAACAATCGATAATCAGGAAGAACAGGCAAAGAATTATTCAGCATTAGAATCTATAAAACAACAAAAGAATGCAATATTTTTCCTTTATCTTCAATTTCTAGTTCTCTCATGTTGAACTGAAGTGTCGCTGAGGTCTTATACACAGCAGTCTCTGTTGTTAAATTACAAACAAGACTATTATACAACCTTATTTTCACTGCTTCTACAGAGCTTAAAATGCTCATGTTACACGTTCCGTTTACAAGTAAGGGCAAGGCCTTCTCACGCCTCAGCTGCTACCAAAATCCAATATTTCACATTCAGTTGCAATAAACATCAGTTGTGGAGTATAGAATGCAAGTACAGGAACACCAAGAAATGGGTCACATGACACAAAGAAGCCGACTTCAGCAATATCAGCAGGCAAAAAATAAAAAAGCTGTAATACCGCAGTCTGCACAGACCTCTAAGTGATTTCTAATTTTCTGTTCATGTACCACTCCATTTACCAGACTCGTACTACAAATTACCTTGTTAGCCTACATTGTCCACCTGCCTCGGTAGATTGAAAGCCAAACCTCGAGCGCGAAAACACGCAAACGAGCGCATCACGAAAGAAATGCAGCCAGGGTGTGGACAAAACCTTGACGTTAGGCTAACTGCCTGATTGTAGCCAGTCAGTAGTCAAATCCTATAATCAGGCAGCTAAAGTTGAGTTACTATTCTGACACTCAGCATTCATTAGGCGCTTTTGTTGTTTTTTTTTATTTTTATTTTTTTTAAGAAAATTAAGAAAAGCTGTGAGAAGCATTTGGGTATGTTCAATGAATCACCACATGTTTTGCATCTGGTTTAAAGGAGACAGGCCATCTGTAATTTATTTTTTAACTGTTCATGCACCCAGACCTTCACAGATCTCCCCTAGCTTGTCATCTTAAAAAATATAATGAGGTAATTAACATCCTGGATACGTTTAAAAAAAAACTAGGGTGATGGAAAGGAGGGGTACAGGATTTATAAGAAGCAGAGGGAAACAGACTCCGGGGCCATTTTCCCCATATGTGATTATGGTAATACATTCCATAATAAGCTTGTCTGGACCTGCTGGAATTCACCAGCACAAGTAAAGGACAGCAATTAAAAAAAAAAAAAAAAGCTGTCCTGTGGACAGTGAGCATGGACAGCAAATGTCTTGCTTTGCTACCTAAAGTGCTGAAAGTCAACATTTTACATTGCGTCTTTAATGTTACTATGAGCCTAGATTAAAATAAATGGAACAGAGAGTCCAACAAACAACCATCCAGCTCGCCCAAAACCACACTCTCTTATTTATTATTCATCAGTTGTCTTTTTGCTTTATTTCAGACAAATAATCATTTGTCATTAATAATTGAATAGAGGGCTATATATTGTACCTGTGGTATTTTTCTGTGGAAACATCTAGTCAATTAGTGCATTTATTCTGGTCCTCAGCCTATCCATTTTACAGATGCAGATCAGGTCAGTTTCCTTCTGTGAAATCCATGCCTACCGTTAAATAAATACTGCCTTGTAATAGAAGTATAGCATTACATTTAACATAACGTCTGAAAGTTTGACACTGAATAATTCATGGTTTGCATGATTAATCCAGGCTGGTTACGGTACAAATTAAGTCATTCTAGGTGGCTCACAATTGCAGTACATTGAAGGACCATTAAAGAGTTAGGTTTATACCGAAAATAAACACAGTGACATTACAGCTGAAATGAACGTCAGTGCTAACCTTACAGGCTGGGAGTTGGGACACTGCAGGCCTTATCAGCAGAAGGCTATTTGGGTTATCACTCTACACGAGCTCTTAATTAAATAGGCCCTGCTTTAATAAGTTGATTAAATTTATCAAGATTCAAAGCGTGTTAAAACAAAATTCATAAATTTCGCCCCCCCCCCCCACATTCATATTAACCTGCATTAGCATAACGTTTTACTATATTGGTGAAAAATATACGGTTGGCATTCTTTTCAGTTTTAAATGGTTACAATATACACTTAGGTGTAATTATATTATACAGTATTATTATTATTTTATAATTTATAATAAAAAAAAATATATATATATATATATATATATATATATATAAATATGTCTTATTAAACAGAGTAATATATAAAAATAACATAGAATTTCTGCCCTGTAGGGGATGTGCTGTGGCTGTACTTTTCCTCCTGAGGGGTATGTACTTCTAACTTCCAGTCCATATTGCCTACCCATGAAACATGTCAGCAAGTAAGAGTAACAACTCTCTCTGCCATAGTTTGGTGGGTATGGTTTTGGTTTACTCTTACCTACTGTACTCAGCTGTACTCATCGGCAAAATACGGAACCTTAAATACCCACAGACCACATGAGATGCCACATTTTTGAATAACAAAATACGGTCAAACTGATGTACATCAGTCAATAAAGTATCATTTTCAGAAAATACTGAATCTTGTGCGTAGCCACTACAGGACTGCAGGGCCAAAAATTAGTAACAAACAATTCAGTCTGATTTAAAATTTGAAACACGGCAAACATTTCATAATTGCAAGGTGTCATCAGGAGAGCAAGGAGGAAAGGAGAATTACACACAAGGAACGATGGAGAAGAACCTTCTTAAAATGTTGATATCAGGCTGTGTATGTAAAGAAACATGACAGGCAAAACATGGAGGCTAGCTAAACTTATAGTAAATATGACCATACCAATAACGATTCAGATGCAAAATGGGTGTTACGAATTGGATAATCGAAATCTGAACGTTAATTTCTGACAAATTCTGCTGCCTCACCTTTAGGGTGCCCGGGGTCAGTGAACTCATACTTTCCCATCCCGACAGTCCGAAGCATCTGCAGTCCATTGGAATGCTCCTGATTGGTCGGAGGCAGGGGCAGGGCATGTGTAACCGCCTGCCCATTGGTCAGCAGGGTACTGCCCGGCAGAGTGGAGGAAGGCAGGGCGGATGGCGGAATTAGAGGGTGGGGCATGTGACCGTTGCCCACGGCGCTGTGCACGGGATGCGCCACCTGACAGAGTCCGCTCAGCGGGGCCATGGTGATGGGCGGCTGGCCGCCGCCATGCAGGGGTTGACTCATGGCCAACACCATGCTGGGGAGAGGCTGGGAGGGTTGCGGAGGGAGGGGGAAGGGAGTGGGCATGAGCGGGTGTGGAGAGGGGGCGGGGGTCTGCAGGGCCGGCTTGACGCCAATGGCGGGGGCCTGGACAGTCACTCCTTGGCTGTATATGGGGGCTTGGGGCATCCCATATGTGTGCGCTAAAAGGCCCGGCTGGCTCACTGTGACAACGGGAGGGGGCCACAACGGACCTGGACACAACAAGAACACAAAAATTCTTTTCAGCCAATTCTCTTTTTAAAAAAAAAAGATTAACACTTCAGACAGCTTCATTAAAACCAATTTCAAACCAAAACATCATAATGAACATGCAAATACCCCTCTGAACATCATCAACACTATAAAGAGTTATAATACTTCATTTTCATAAAAATACAGCACACTGTGCTGACACATATATATATACACACACACACACATATATATACATATATATATACACATACATATATATATATATATATATATATATATACATACATATATATATATATATATACACACATATATATAT
>JAODKL010000027.1:17830626-17850249 GCA_026780765.1 Petrocephalus schoutedeni | reverse complement strand
ACATACATACATATATATATATATATATATATATACTTACATACATATATATATATATACATACATACATATATATATATATATATACACACACACACACACACATTTGTAAATATCATTGTGAGGACCAAGGGACGACGTGACTTTTCACTTTTTTACATTTTTTGATCCCTATTTAATCAAAATCTGTGTCTGCAATCAAAAAACAAACTGCCAAAAGCCTTGTATTTTGTTTTTTGCTACGTTTGGTTAAGGTTAGGGCTGGGTAGAGCTTAAGGGTGTCGTGACTGGGATTAGGGTTTTTCCCATAAAAATTAATGGAAGGTCCCCATTTAAATACGCGTGTCTGTGTGTGTGTGTGTGTGTGTGTGCGTGTGTGTGCACGCCCCTTTGTTTTTAAGCTCATTAACAGCGGTTTCGACGGTGCATAAAGTTGCGCGGATCACAGATCGAGAACCGTCCGTGCCGCCGGTCATTAATCAGGAGAGCGATCGGCTCATTAATCAACGCGGAGAAGTTCCTTGTGGAAATTAACATTCACAAGTGAATTGAGAAAATTAATCTCAAGAAAGAGGGCCCTTTCGGGAGTCCTGCCCCCGCTTTCAGGTTAAATACAAAAATAGCTCTTTACACAACGTGGGTCAGTGGTGGCCCAAATACTAAATTAGTCCCTCACTTTAAATATATCTACAAATAACATTACTGATCCCGGCAGGTAAAATGTCATTTTAATACCATATTACATATATAAATTATTACCATCCATTGTAAGGTAAACAAAGGATTGTGTCTTTCCAGGCTTGAGGCCCTTGTTACAACACTGATCAGCTGAAAACAGCACTCATTTTATAATAGGCAAACTCTGTTCACCGTTTATGCCTGTTATCGCATTACATATTTCATGTCGTTTCTTGTAATTAGTAAATCTCTGGCACAGATTTTAAGACGAGGTAAACATTATAAATGAAAAATAAACAAAGTGGATTTACTAATACACGTCCCTCACCTGTAAATTTTTCAAAGCCCGCAGTCAGGCTTAAAGTCTGCGGAAGAAAACACTTTCGCAGAAATATATAGGCCTATTCATTAATTTGAATAGTTACTGTGGTCTAATGCAAGTATTGGAGTAAATCAGTGCATGTTAATCTGGAATTCTGGCACTTTTGCAGGTCCCTCTTTGAGTCTTATTAAAACCTTTACATGCTTTGTTTCATAGTCAACATTTAATCCGCACAATTGTTAAAATGTAATCATTTGAGGCAATGGTCTAGTTTCTGTTATTATTTTAAATTAAGTGCAAGTAAATTCACTTATTTTAATATCCGATTATAGTTCCTTGCACTGGGTGAGCTAGTTTTCGGCCTTAAAGTGTGTTCTCATCCCACAGAAAAACTTCCTTCCCACTTTTAGTAAGTTTAACAAAGTTTGTGAACACACACACACACATATATAAAATATATAATCCATTCATTAAGTTATGAAATAAGTTTAATGTAATGTGTTTGTCCTCATACAGCACCCACGGCCAGCACATTCTTTCAAATAGCCACACAAGGTATGATGCATATAACAAATAGCCCATGGTTAAATACTTGGGATTCATTTCCTTTCAAAAGCCAGCAAAACACAGGCAGCTTAAAAACACGTACAGCCACCCTCCCCCACACGCTTTAATAGTGTTTTTAGTCTGTGTAAAAAGAAACGTTCCTTTAAATCATTAGCAATCCAGCGAAAGCTTTCCGCACGCGTACTGCGAAACTGGTACAAATAGGGAAAGGCTTTCAGAGAGAGGAGGCCGTGCATAACACACTATGCAGCCTTTCCAAGCGCTTTAGTTTCAATGAAAGACCGTCAGTTTGCAGAAGACTAGAAGCAGGGGTAAACAGAAGAGTTTGCCCCAAAACCAGTGCCCTGATGTTGCGAAGGGACAAAGCTCACCGCTGCCCCATTGAGGCAGGCAGCATGGAGCCGCAGTACCTGCACTGCTGGTCTCGCGCATCTGTTTGTTGGGGGGTTCGTCAGTCTCCCAGGGTGTGGACTGGTCGATCGGCGTCTGACCCCACCGGATCCCCGGGGCCAGGATTTGCCCCTGCGCCTGACTTTCACTCATCGAGAGGCCAGAAACCTAAAATTTAAAGAGAAGTGCAGAGCAGACAATCAAACAGACTAGTTTTTAAATTATCATCTGTGGAAATAATCACGTTCATTAATGGCAAGATTTATTCCTCTTTAATATTTTCTTCTTATTCTTTGTTTACTTGATTGTCCCAGATTTAGTCCACTGATGAGGTGGGTGAAAGTCAAGATAAGTAGGTTTGCCCTTACTAACGTTTCTTTTCGTTAAAGCTAAGAGTGACAGAAGCTATCTGTTGCTTAATGAAAGGAGCGATTTACTAACAGGAATCGCGTTGGCCCACATCTCCCGACACGGAATAACTGAAATTGAGGTTATAGAGCAGAGATAACCTGAAATCATAGATTCACCCAAGGCAATTAAAAGAAAAAAGACAGGGTCACCAACCCTGTGCCGTTTCTCATTTGACGTTCTTCTGGCATTTTTTAAATGTGGTTCAGATGAGCTACGTTATGTCGGAATGTTAGGCTATGATTTTAAAAAGTAAATAAATAAAATACAATATAAACAAATAAAAAAAATGACAAGAAAGGCATAGAGTGTGACAAATGCAACGCATACTGGCTCTGTTCAATGGTATGCGTGTCACTAAGCAACCATCAATCCTCTGCTAGCATTCCTCCATCATCCAAACGGTTTCCTCCAGTACAGGGTCACGGTGCCTCTACTGACATTCAAGTGCAGTTATTTTTCGTCATTTGTGACATTCAATTACCACTAGGAGACTGCTGCATAAATTTACAAATGGAAAAGGTGTTTATTTGGTTTTTATCCCACTAAATCCTTGTCTCCTTTTCAGATACACAGTCAGTAACTTCTGAAGCCTAACATTTTTCCCAGAGAAAATTCTTTGTGAAAAACACCAGTAATATGAGGATGGGAGGGGGGCGTTTAACACACATTAATATTATAGTAGTGTTAAAGTATTAAAGTAAATGCATACACGCAGAAAAGGTACTTCAATTCAGTTCAAACGACTGGAATAGTTTGATAATTTTTAAAATGCTAGCCATTTAGCAAAAGGAACCAGACAAGTTCAGTCAAATCACAGGTTTTTTATTGGAATATTTCTCTCTCATAGCCATCAGATGTTAAGATTTAAGTTCAAGTTTATTTTTGTACATAGAGGAGGAAAAAAAATAAGAATTTGATAATTTAAATCCCCCTACCAAAGTTCAAAAAGTTCCCAAAACTTTAGACAAAATCTAAAATTAAACCTGAATAAAATTCAGCATTTTTGTACATTTTTAACTTCGACCTGTAAATGTGGCACAAGAAGGTAAAGTAAATATACTCATTTTAAGCGAGAGACAAAAGTAAAGTGTGTAAATGACAGACCCACGGGCTGGAATATACCTCAGTGCCACTAGTGAGTGGACCTCACAGGCCATTAAGTGCATTTCTAGTCTTACTTCACATAACGAGAAAACGCGACCATCATGCCTAGTCGAGGTAGGGGTTTGGAGACTTACGGTCACGTGCCCAACTATTCCTTTAATGCAAAGACATTATGTAGACAGTACTCAAGAGCTTCTTACCTAGATGAAAAAAAGTATATTGCTCTCTGCTTGGGCACATGGGGTGGGATGACTTTTACTTTTTCATTAAACTCCACCTTTCACAGAAAGTAGAATTTTCTATGACAAAGTAGGATTGAATCATGAGGAAAGGAAACATGCACTTTGCACATTCTATACAAAAATACTTATCCCTAGGTAGCAGCTAAAAGACACTTCTGTTATATATTACGCAGTGAAAGCACCTGCCTGTTCATATTTAGGCTATTTGTACGTTCAATCCCCCTCTGCTCCCAAGGGATGACAGCAGAGTTGCTGTCAGCTGTTCCAGGAGGTAGACGCTGAAAGTTCAAGTCAGCAGATTGAGTCAGACACCTTCAGTCGTATTTGGCAGGAGGTTTTGTCTGAAACGTGTGGACAAGCCAGCGAGCAAAATGGCAGTAAAGACATTAAACGACACAACAAAGTCTTCAACTAGAGCTTTAAATAAAATAAAATAGCAAGCAATCGTCATCCTGCGACGATCCATTCATCCATCAGACGCCAGGATCTAAAATAGAACAGCAGCGCACATTTACAAATAACTTGTTGTTCAAGTAAAGATGCAGAAACACACCTGAAAGCTTTTCCGAAACGCGGCTTAGAGGGACGCAGCGGCGTCGGAAAAAGACTATGCGGCGACGCAAGGCTCGCCCTGAATAATGCATAGATAGACGTTCCTCCCCGTCTTATTTCCCCCTCATTGCAAATGCATCATTTACTGCATGCGAGCTGTTTGCAAACACATGCAGCATTTTGTCAAGGACACGACGTACCTGTGAGAAAATGGTAATGGGTGAGGGGCTTAGCAGAGGACTGGAGTGTGCAGAGGGAGGCTGCGAAACAAGAGTCATCCCAAGCATTTCGCTTACCGCGCCGGCACTGAATGCGTTGCTGTAGATTGTACATGTTTTTAAGTGGGGCTACAATTAAAGCAATTAAGATGAAACAAGTGCACTGACAAGTGCAATTATGTTATAAAATATGAACACTACCACTACTATTGATATCATAATCATCATCATCAGTCAACCTTATATTCCATCTATTCTAACCTTAAGTATACACAAATATACACAAGCGATCATTTTTATACACATACCTTGTTTTAGAGTATAGACCTACTAAAATGCTGGCCTTGCATTTCTTAATTCCTACCCAACTATAACTGATATTTTAAATTTGCAAATAAACATAATGCAACCATATCATTACAGTTTTGCATATAACAAAATAAATGACAAATTCTCTTTCACAACCTAGGCATTTTTACAGCGTTTCGTAAAACCCTCGATACAGGTAAGAACACGCCACACATTCTTTCAACATTGATGTTATGCTGGTTTTGATAAAAAATAAAAATTGAAGTCCTTCCAGGTGACTCACACAAGCAAACTATATTTATTGTTATGGGCCCTGGAGAATTTGTGTAGGCCACCTATGGTTAACAGACAGTGGATACTGAGTTCCTGCAGCGGGCAGCTGTTTTGCCCGAGAACTGTGGTCAACAGTGTTATGTTATATCAGCCAATCCCAAGGGCAGACTGTTCTCAAAAAGAAATATGCTCATTATCAGAGCATGTCTGATAAGCCTAGAACAGAAGGAAAAAAAAAATTATGTACAAAATAACGTTCACAGCAATCCGCAAACCAATCTGGTTCTGGTACAAAGGAAAGGTACTTGTGTAAACAACAAAACTGCAGGCATCCTTCTAAGTTGCTTGAAACCCTCAGATCAGTGTTTCCCAACCCGGGCCACAGGGACCCATAGACGGCCACGTTTTTGCTCCCTCCCAGCTCCCTGCCAGACAGTTTCTGCTCCCTCCCAGCTAAAAATGCAGACTGTCTGCGTGTCCCTAAGGACCAGATTGGGAAACACTGCTTTAGATGAAAAGAAAGTTAGCCTGACAACCCTACTAAACTCTTTAAGCTGAAACTGACGCTTCTGGAGCTTTGCCACTAAAATGACGCAACCTGCCACATTTCTGCTTTGCGATTAATTTATTTATTTTAATAAATTAAAATAAATGTAATATTTGTCAATAAACATCTGGGTATGAATTTGATGTAAAATAACATAAAATAAAATAAAATAAATAGGGTTTGAGTTGGGTTGACTGAGTTCAATACTTCTTGCCTTGGGCTTAGAAGATTAAAACAAGAATAAAGGGAAAACATTTTAACGAAGAATCATTCAAAGCTCTTCACTCACAGCAGCAGAGAGGAATTTATTTACCTAATAAAATATCACAACACTTCTCCGTGCTGTGAGGGCGGAGGCGGGGGCAGGAAGGGGGAAGAAGGCCCATCGGCAAAATTTCGATGTAGCGGGTATGGAAATAAGAAATAAACTTGTCCGGGGACAAGACAAAGAAGCGTTCATCTAAAATTCTGGGCCATGGTTGGGTCGGCCCAGCGGAGCGGTGCGTTGAGGCGTCAAAAATGGCACGGGGTGTTCAGGCTGTGAACATCCTGTTAGCAGGCCCCGTTCCAGAGATCGATCATCTGTAGCATGAAATACAGCTATTTTGGAGGCAAATACAAGCATCGGGCCCCTTTTGGTTTCCACCCCTGGTGCCAGCTGTTCCCTTGAGTGTGATGAGTTGGCGAGCGGATGGAAGTTCATCACGCACGCTCAGGGCTGGCAAAGCAGACCTCTAGCCACTTCAGATGCTGATACATCCAGTGCAGCTGCATGCCGTCGGCTGGTAAATGGGCCTGTTCCATTTTTAAATTGAAGTTTTAAGAAGCTGCACACACATCTGCTTTTATTTAAAGGGACTCCTACGCACTCGTTATGGAGTCGATGCTTTTTAGCTCAGGATTTTTTTAATTCTGGCTGAAGCACACAGACACACTGAACTTTCTACGGGCTTGGAGTAGCACGGCACCTTAGGAGACTGTACTCCAGGGCACCAGCCCTGTTACTCTCCGTGTTGTTAGAGTATGGGGCCCCAGTGAGGTCCCTTCCGAGCTGTTCTCCTGACCAGAACCCTGCAGTTTCTGGTGATGGGTTTCCGTTTTACGATGACCTTGTATTGGATATGTAGTTATGGAAGGTAGATGGATGATGTTTATAAATCACAACACAGAGCTCTCACTAACTGTGAAAAACAAACAGTGTTTCTCAACTTCATCCCCAAAACAGAAATTGATAGGCCCGTTAAGCTTCTATTGATGTCCATTTACAGCAGGGGAGGCCTCCCATTTAAGAGCTTCACACTTTGCAAAAGCCACAAAAAAATACATATATATATATATATATATATACACACACACACACACACACACACACACATCGATTTGTAAATTGTCAAAATCAATTTTGAAATGACCGCCATTAACCCTTTTCCCGTGATAATTTCCCCATGTGAAATTTGCCTACCGTTTAATGATGCTCTGGGGTCAGACTGACCCCAAACACGGGATAGGGGTTAAAAGTATTTCAGTATTTATTTTAATCTGTAAATTACATAAACCGAGAAAAGGATTAAAATGGCTTGAAATGTTTATGAAATATCAAAATGGTTCCATTTACCATGGGGTACACTTAATACAAAAGAAAAACATAACACTTCAAGAGCAAGCAGGCTGTGCAGTTCAAGGTCGGGGTCTCCGCGACCCTGGAACCGCTACAAGTGGAGCTAACGGCTGGAGTGGGATAATGGAAGCACAGCACTCCATCGCCGGTGATGGATTAATGGAGGGCTGGCAAGAAATGAATGAACAAGCTTCCCATATGGAACTTTGTGAAGGTTCATTGTGAGTAAGCAGATTGAATCTCGGCTGAGTGCTGCGGTGGTATTACACCATTTGTTCCGACCCCCAGGTAAGCTGGGGTCAAGTAATAGAGAGTCAACACCAAGTGCTACAAGCTCTAACTGCAAGCCCATTCAGGGCAAGACATTTGGTACAAGCGCAAAAAAGCCAGGAGGATCACGACTCTTACAGCGAGCTTCCTTTCTTACAAATGAAAAGTGGAGCACATTTTTACCAACAAGTTGTTAAAAGCTTGTTTAACATGCCTCTTGGAGAGTGACAAAAAAACAAAAACATTTTTAAATGCTTATTCTAAACCACCACAGCAACTGGACTAGGGTACCTACACCAGGCATGTCATATAATAGCAAAGCTTAGCAAAGTAACACATTCCCCGACAGATTTACATTCACACAAGCTCACATTTGCACAGCACAGTTTTCTGCAAACTCAACATTTTTAAACCCTAGGTTAACCGGAGACATATCACTCACATGACGTCATCAATTAAAAATATCATAAATCATAAGGACTGCAGCTTCTTTAAGAACGGCCTGATAAAGTGCAGACACCTCATAACGCATGTAGCCGGTGGACTTCAGCGACTCAACCGCCATAACCAGATTCCCCATCCGATTACGCCATCCGCTTCCGCGTTGAGCAGATTTGAAATATCCCGAGGTACTAGCAGAAGGAAGAAAAATTAAATAAAACCATCCAACCAAAAATAAAATGTATTGCGTACCAGCACTGCAGCCCTCTGCAGGGAACAATGCAAATAGACAAGGAGACTGAACACTCCCCCCAACCAAACTGATAAATAAAATATACTTCTGAAGTTCATTTCCTCTAAAGCCAGAGCAATACCTCACATGAACTCTAATCTGTTTTCGCTAGTCTTTTTTTTTTTTTTTATCCATGTAGGCTTTGATCTTTGTAATAAAAATACCATGAACAGATGGCCCCGAAAAAACAATGCCCACCTATAACATTACCCATCATGCATGAATTCCTCTATCAGGAGGCACACGTAACCCTGCCTGGTTGATAGCAACCAGTACTGCAATATGGGAAGCATCGTGCCATCAATTACAATTCAATATTAGACTGACAGCATGAGCAATAACTATAGTTATATTTACTTTCATTTCAAGTCAATATCCTGAGTGATTCGGAGGTAGATATTGCTATTAAAGACAGAGATCCAGATAGAAGAAAAAAATGAAAACTTTGACTAAATCTAGTTGTGCTGCTGCTATAAGAATACTATGTTATGAAAACTCACTTTAAATTGCATACTAGATAAAAACAGTTCCCAGGATTTAACTACATATACTGAAGATATGGAAGTGCAGCATTAGATCAAATCAATCCATCCATCCATCCATCAATCTTCCAACTTCTAATCCAGCACAGGGCCACAGGGAGCTGGAAGCCAATCCTAGGGAGCATAGGGTAACACCCTGGATGGCGTCCTAATATTACATAAAGCGTTAAATTCAGAAACATGAAACGCTCAAAACGCACGTTATTTTCGTGTTTTGTCAGGTATTACAAAGATTAATAATGTAAAAAAAACTAAACCCATAGGCTCCAGTGATTATTCATTCTCCCAACAGATTAGCAGGCATTGTATTAAACGATTAACATGGTTTACAAAAATCGAGCTAACCATTTTACCTCCCTTGCCATGTAACAAGGGATCGAGAGGACACACAAACTCGGGCAGCCCTACTGATGAAAGTCACAGGTTAGGATGTCAGAATGCCGCACCTGTGCTCCTGTAACTGCATGTAATTAGCTACTACATTAGAAGGAGGAAGAATTCATATGTATGATCGAAATCCATACTGTACAAAACCACCCTTAGTACAAAGTCTCTCAGTTTCAGTATGTGTTTTCCTAAAGTATTCTCAACACTAAAACACAAAGCTAATTTAACCCTGACGGGCTGACTTTGGGGGAGAGCAGAGGGGTCCAATTTCGGCACTTTAGGAAGAAAACATTCCTGCAACACCCTCCACAAGTGTGGAAATGCCTGTACACAAGCACACAGTGCTTTATTTTGATTAGCAATTCAGAAAATAAATAAATAATGCAAATCACAATGTACTTAAGTTATAAAACAATGGGCATACAATAGTTTACCTGTTTATCTCTAGGCAAGAGTCACTCAGTTGCTAGAATGTGGGCATTAAATTTATGCAAAGCAGCCTCTGTAGTTCTCCAAGGTTTTGTGATATGGGAGAAAAAAAAAGAATGGAGAGGAAAAAAAATCTGTAGAAATAATGAATTTCAATGCCGGTTTACTTGCTTTGGAAGGTACACTTATACTGACGAGGCCAAAAGGTAAACCAATAATTTTATTATTTTTTGTGCGTTTTCTGCAAAAGCACATATTTCTTGCTACATTTATACGGAGAGAGAATTTAATCAGGCCCCGGGAGTGGTCAGCGGATGTAAAATGTTACGCCACTTTCTCCATGAGCGTGTCGTCTTCCTCGTCATGCCTCTCATCTCCGTAACGTGTGCAAAGGAGGACGTCAAGTACCATACCTGACTCTGACTCCCCATCCTCCACAGGCCCCCAGTGCCTGATCACAGCATCCCTGACTGCACAAGTGCTCAGACAACGGATGGATGTAGGGCTGCAATAACTAACCGATAATGTAGATAATAAAATCAGCAATAAAAAAAACGCCAACACTTTTTGCCATCAATAGGTTGCATTTTGCTGCATAAATTGCATATAATGACATCACCACCAAGCAACGTTAATGCTGGTGTGTTAAATACATCATTAGCAAGCCAAATACCACAGAGACACCATGTTCGTCTCTGGAGGGTCAATGTAAGACCAATACATCAAAAACGGAGAAACACTTTAATCTTGCATCGTCAAAGAAGTCAGCAACATCTGCCAAACCCAGCTCATCTGGCATGGCAGTGTCGCCTAATGCCACTCTGTCACTTTAAATAGCAATTCTCCACACTGTGTAAAGTTTTCATTATAATTGTAAAAATAGCTCAAACAAAGACTAAAAAATACCCCTCAATGTTTTTAAAAACAAATTTGCACTATTTTTTTAAATCTAGTGTTTTGGCTCAGCTAATTGTTTAGCTGATTGCCTGATCATGGGATTAATCAATTGTCACAATCCTTTTTTGGATGGATGGATGGATGGAAACATTTTATTCATACAGTACAAACCTGGTGACCTTATCCATTTATTGACTGCTACCATTTTAGCCCTCCTCATTCTGAGTGTCCGCTAAAAATATCCAAGTCTTGCAGCCCGACATTAACTGACTGCCTTAAGCCGCCTAAAGCTGCCGATCTCCAATCTCCCGTGTCCTAGGAGGCCATCCTCCGGGCAATTTTTAAACACGCCAAATTACAAGATCCAGCCGCCGAACCCCGCGGTACTCCAAGCATCAGACGGCGCCATGGGACAATCTGTCACAGTGCTCATCCACTCTCCAGGACCAGGCACCATGACATTGTTTGCAGTGCTGTGACTTTGTCACGACGAAGTATTTTATTGTAGCTAATGAACAGCGAATGTCTGTCTGTCTGTCTACAGTCCACCAATAATATAATCCTGTAAATTGTTTGGAAACGGGTTTGTACTACAATAGGCTGGACCTAACACTTCAACCACCCCCAAAAAAAAATAAAATGTTGTTAAAAAAAAAAATACTAAAGACTTAAATCTCCTTGCTAAAACATATTTGCTGACATTAGACTGGCATTTATTGCTTTGAAAAAAAGTATGCAAGAATTTCCAAGTTTCCTTTAGTACTGATGCATAAAAATATGCATGTTGCTCTGGAAAAAGAGATGTATATTCATCCATCCATATTTCAACCAGGTATTCCGGTCATGGTTGTGGGGGGGGGGGGGGGGAGGGGGCTGTGCCTGGAACCTGTCCCAGCCAGCACAGGGCACAAGGCTGGGCGCATCCTGGGCGAGATGCCAGCCAATTACAGGGCACATACACACTCACACACTACAGGCAATTTAGAGATGCTAATTAGCCTAAGTGTGTGTCTTTGGGCTGCAGGAGGGAACCAGAAGATCCTGAAGGGCCACTGCAATACATAAGAATACCTTGTGTACAGCAACCTTCAGTTCATGAAAGGCACTATATAAATCTGTTATGATTATGATTATTATTATTATTGAGTATCAACAAAGATGCACCTTATACATTGTGGTTCAAACTTCTAACCCTGGAGGCTACAGTGTCAATCTTCCATAACCAATTATACCATTTATCCAGCACTAGGTCACAAACAAGCACAGAGCACAAGGCAGGGAGCACGCTGAATAGGACCCATTACACTGCTCATATTTATAGAAGAAAATTAAAAGATTTAAAAAAAAAAAAAAAAAAAAAAAGTAACGCCAAATGTCCAGGTGTAAGCCACGCAGATTACATATTCAAAGCCATCCTCAATTTCCCCCCAGAGATACCTTATCTAGGTTAAAAAGAGATTATAGTGCACTCTGTATTCTTATTTGCCCTATACGCCACCAGCAGTAATTTATCATACAAATAGCCACTTTTTAACAGTTTCAAACATCTACGTGCATTTTCATCTGCGAATGCAGGCCTCCAGCTCAGTTCTAAAAGTCTTGCATTTCTGTGGTGCTGAAACACCCCGTCTCTTCACAGTGAACACATTACAGCTTTAAGCAGATGAATGATATCTACTTACCAGACAGTCTGGGATCGACTGGTTGTCAGTAAGGCGAAAACAGAACAGATTACACCACAGGAGGTTTAACAAAACTGTTACAGTATATAAAAAAAAGTACTCAAGTTTGGATTAAATAGGGCAAAATATTACATGAGTACTGCAAAACCCACTTTGAGCAGTGTGGCTGAATTGTATAGGAGATGCATTTGAAAGTCATTGGGGGAAACGGTCGAATTTGTATCCCATTTGTAATTGTGTAAAGGCAGAAGATTAATCCAGTGGAAACTTTAACAAAGTTTGGAGGAAGGGGCGAATACGGTTGAGAAGGCAGAAACATTCAGACTTGCAGGGGAGAGGGTGTAGCGTGGTGTAAGGTTGCCGTGACCGGGGAGGTCGCCGGTTTGAATAGCCGCAAGCCTGACGCCCATCGGGGCCTTCAGCGAGATCTTTACCCCCAGATTCCTCAGGAGGGGGGCTGCACGGTGGCTGACCCCCTATTGTAAACCCGAGCACCTCGCTCACCCGTGTGTGCGTGTGTGTGTGTGTGTGTGTGTGTGTGTCTCAGAAAGAGTGCAAGTTAACCATGTGCATATCTCTGTACAAAACAGCAAACACAGCATCACTGCATTTCACACAGGTGATGTCCAAGGCATAGAAGGTGTTGGTTAATTGCTCAACTCTCCCAAAAACAGTACGTGTTCTCCAGACCTCATTCCCAGTCACATAGACCTCGCAGAACAAGGTCATGTTGCCCAATAGATTCTGGCCACGCAACACAAAACAGAGAGTCATGGAGCAGCAGCTACACAGGATGTTACGCTGCTTGGCCCATTCCAAAACCTGACGCTTCTGTTCCCTGCCAGGAAGGCAAATGTGGAGTCAATTTTGTGCCCATCCTATTCCCCGAATCGATGAATTGCTGGACACTGTTCAGTCTTATTTAATGCTGCCCTCCCCCCCATCTATTTATTTATTTATTTTTTAAATGCAAGATTCCCATTGGCCCTAGACTAGAGGTAGGAGAGGGAGATGCCTTTACTCAGTTTGCATTACTCCTTTGCATTCTTGGAGCCTCGGCGGAGCCAGACAAGTCCAGAGGCTATGTTTCAGTAGCACCCGCACAACATTGCAGGCAGCCAATATACACAACGTAACAAGCGGCCAGCATAAACTGCAGACAGCAACACTTTCTCTGAAGCCCGTATTCATAAAGCCTAATAACTGTTCTTCATTGTAATTCATTGTAACACATTCCTAAAGCATTATTAACACTGCTAGAAATATTTTATAGAAAGGCATAGCACATTATACCCACATTTATTTTGAATGCTTTAATCATAGCTCTTACCATAACGCAGTATAGATACCTTCATAATGCAGTACAAAGCATCCATAATTCTTATACCGACCATTATAATGCATTATGAAGGCATCCATAGTGCATTATAGACAAGAGCTTCATGATGCATTCATAATGCATAATACACTTGGTTGTAATGTGTTATGCCTTTTGATAAATGTTTCTGAATCCATTATTTGTAATGAATGCGTTTATAAATTACTAAAAACATGACCTTAAGTAAAGTGTTAACCGGCAGACTTCTGGTCCACCTGAATGTTTATGTTCAAACCAAAAACAAAGAAATTAATGTATTTAATGAATGCTTTTACCCAAAGCGATGTACAAATAAAGCAGCGGGGATCAGTCTGTGCCTTCAAAGGGCCAGTGGTAAAATAGGCACGGTGACCATGGTATTTGAACCAACAACCTTGCGATCACAGTCACAGAGGGTGACCCCACTAATCCACACCCCTGTAAACTTACCAGCCTTCACCCAAAATAACATTATTTGGCCCCTTCTCCTTATCCCTGTAATGGTCTCAGGGTTAGGTATAACCGTAATTGGCATAAGGCTAAAGAGACTGATAACACTGGTGGTTTCACACAGGTCACCGCAAATCGGCGTGAAACAACTCGACCTAAATCACGAGCCAAGTGCTCAGAAAGTCTAACGAAGCTCAGTTCCATGCTTGTGGAAAAGTACGGAGTGCAACTCGGTGGCTGATAGGGGCCTTTGAGCACCCTGAATGTCATAAGCTTTTGACAAACATTCCCAACACATTTAAAAATAAATACAATAAATACTTCCCTGCCACAAGCTCAGAGTGAGATCTGAAACGGCAAATGTGACACTTCAATAAGAAAGAAATCTAAGTCGGTAAAACAACTTTTTAGATATGGAGCCAATTCTTAAAAAAATAAATAAGAAAATTCAAGAGAGATTGACTAGCACCCTTTAGAAGGATAGAGAGAGTCGTGTATTTATGACCCAATTACAATAAAAAGCCTTGAGACATTTCTAACACAAATTATTCCAGAATTATCTGTTATCTGCTATTAAGCTGATTATGTAAAAAAATTGCAGGCATTTATGAGACCATTTGGCCAATGTATATCCTTTGAGAGCTTTTTCCTGAATCTGTCAATGAAATACTTGACTGAATTTATAAAATTAACAAGGGTATGAGACGTATTAAATAATGAGGATTTGCGAATAAGTAGCTAAATAAGAAATGTAATGACAAAAAGCCATAATCACAGTAGGCTGACTGAGGGAAGCAGAGGACTTTGGGTCTCTATACAAAGATGAATCCATAGATCTGTTAACCTGCCCCAGCCACTTACGAGAGATTTGCTCATTTATGCAGTTTCATTGATCTCTGGGAAGCCTTTTCACTGAACAGATAGCCAGATACGACCGCTCATTTGTAACACTCTTACTCAGGAAGGTGTGATACACTGGATAGCTAAATATAAAAATTTATTTCTTTGTTTCAGTCTCTGCACTGCCAATTTAATTTCATGATCTCTTTCACTTTCACTACACCTTGGGTATGTTCCTCATTGAACGTTTCTTTTTTGACACTGTAGACTGTAATTTTCTGAGTGTAGTATAAAGTCAGATTACTTTAAAAAAAAAAAATGGGTCCAACAATCAGCTATTCTTGGTAATTGAGTTTTACACAAGTTGTTCTTTTATTCTTTAAGTAGCTCAGTGGGTAGTGCCATCACCTCGAACCTCCGGGGGCAGCTTTGAAATAGGCTACAGCCGCCTGTGCGTTTGGCATTTGAATGATGTACATCTGGGTTTGCTTCACGTGCTCCAGTTTCCTCACACAACTCAGAGAAATGCAGATGTGTGCTGCAGAGGGGAGATGGGGTGAGCTGCCACTGGAGTATAGCTTTGTGTGTGTGTGTACGCGTGTGTGTGTGGTGTGCGTTTGTATTTGACACATTGTGAGTACCAAATGTCCCCACAATGTGATAAAATGTGTTACTTTTTAGCGTGTAGGGACATTTTTTAGATCCCCACAAAAAACCGTAAGTGCAATTAAAAAACTAGAAATGCCTAAAGTCTTATATTTAGTTTGGTTTCTTATGGTTAAGGTTAGAGCGGGGTAGGGGTTATGTTTGCCATGTTATGATTCAATTTCCCCCCATAGAAATTAATGGAGAGTCCCCACAAAGATATGAATACAAACCTGTGTGTGTGTGTGTGTGTGTGTGTGGTGGGGGGGGGCATGCCTCACTTCGCTGGAGCTGGGCACTGCCATGAGATCACAACCAACTGGTGTGTGGGGCGGCTATTGACAATGGACAAAGATGGATGGACATCTGCAGGAGACATACAAAGGTTCAGTACCTTTGCCGAGCACACAGCAGCACTCGTCGAAGGAATCTGAAGAACGTTCTGATTGCAGGGCTAATGCATTAACCATTAGTCCGCGTTGTTAAGCTATCAGAGTGATGGGGGGGGGATTTTAAGATTATGCGGCTGACTTGTCCTTGATACACATAAAGCTTTACAAATGGCAGGCTCTGGGAACGTAGCGCCAAGCACCGTTATGTGGCCATGACATATAGGATTTCCACGAAAAGATTCTGCATTTATTATGCTGAATTGTGAAGCTCCTGGACAGGTTATTGTTATGGCTAGGTATTCGTCTACAACAGGCTGAATAAAGATATTCAATAAATACTAAAAAAAAACCTTTATGTATAAAAATGACACATTTCACTTTACATGCAAGAATGTGAGACACACTTCAAGATCAGTGGAATGTTGCAGCAACTTTCTTACAAACCGAACAATTTAAATGATTTATTTTAAGTGATTAAGACAGAATTCATAACCTCAGAATATTATCACTTATTTATATTATTATTTTTAATGTCTCTCTGTGCTTTTCTCGGGGCCCCACACCCCAATTAGACTAAAACAAATGTAGCAAAGCGGGGCCCGAACTTGGTTAATATGAAGAAAAATTGATTTTACGTGTGATAACAGCTTTATCATAGAACCATGGTTTAATACGACGTGAGGAAGCCCCTCCCTCATTCCTCCAACAGCCTGAAACCAGACGTGGCTGCTTGCATAAATTTGCCAGAGAACAAATGTATCATTTTGTTTCACGTTTCATTAAAGGAGAGAGAGGGGAAAAAAAAAGAAAAAACAACGGTCGGTTTTCTATATTCTGAGCATGGCTCTCTTTAGGCATTTTCAGCAGGAAAGGAAATGTCCGGAAATTAAAATGCTTACAAGCAGATTCTCTAAAATCAGTCTGTGCCCATCCGTAAGAGATGGCGAACAGATGTGCATAAACCGTACATTATACTACGGTGCATATAAAACACTGAAAACCTAATGGCGGCGTGCATTCGTAACCAGAGGAAGTGGCGGGAAGCCAAATCCAAAATGGCTGTCACTCCATTGTTTACCTCCATCAGGTATTCTCAATAAATCATACGGCCTCTTTCATCCACACTGAAGAGGGACACCGTCTCTCTGCCCCACAATGGCTAAAGAACATTACAAATTGCAGTCCAGCTAATCATAAATTCCTACCGGATATTTTTGTTAGTCAGAAGGTAGTGATTGATTAGCCTCATTATTACACGTGCCCGTGGACATCCAGCTCCTCTCGGAATATCTGACGGCTGCTGGATCAGAATCCACCCTCACCTAATGAAGAGGTCAGAAGCTTCTGCTTGCAGAACCTGGCACCCTGGACTGCAGTCAGCCGAGTATAGGGCCAAGATAAAGGAATGGACAAGCAAGCTTCACTAAGAGGGGGCCTTATGTAGGTAGACTTACGCCAACTGTAGCCCCTGGAGCACACTGTTGGATCAGTGTCCTTTCATCACAGATTCGAACGACAATTTTATTACTATAGTATTATATAGTTTTCTGTGCGACAATTTTAACCTGAAAAACAGATGATTCACTCAGGTCAGAACATATGGCTTAAGGTATAAAAGTATTCTTGTCTTGAAATTTTCACCATTAAGGTGATTTTGAATGAATTCAATAGAACATGACCACAGAGTATCTTGTATGGTACACGAAACCCAATCTGAACATTTCCCTTAAATGGAGTTTCAGTAACTCCTTAGCATTTTATACATTGTAGACAGGTCCAGTAAGGTTTCCTTTTCACAGGATGCAGACAGTGGTGCAGATTCATTGTAATTTCATGCATTACAGGTCGACTGAAATTATTTTCAAGTAACTACGAAACCCCAAGAGGGAGGGGAGACAAGAATAACTTTTTTTTTCACGCACTCTTGCAATACATCTTCAGTATCTGTTATTACAAAAGATACCCATACGAAACCATTTTGGAAGCAATGTGCACAGAGGGCAGACCATCAATTAATACCAATATGAAAGATGACCATTGAATTTGACAACTATAATGTGTTCATAATGGAATTATGAGCGGTTAAGTTGGTGCAAGCCCATAATCTGAGTTTCATCAACTTGAACAGCTGTGTGATGTGCAAATGATTAACATTTTTATCGAGTCTCAAGGATATTTCACAAACATCAGCATATAAAGACATAACTAAATGGAAAAAAACTGACATAAGATTCACTCAGAATAGGTGACATCATCTTAACGTTACTATATCCTTCAGTTGTCTCCAGATCAATAACAGTGTATGCAGATGATTTATTTTTTATTTCATGGGGGAAACACGATACCTTTCGTACCTTTACTTTAATCCATAAACAAACCACCCTTAAAAAGCTAACCCTGTCACAACAGTTACACTTGACGATTGAAAAATTCTGGAAAATATCCAGAAATTAATCTAAACATTGCGACATTTCAGTTGCCACCATTACCATTGCCAGCAGCGGCCATTTGCCCTTTGAGCAGGGACTGAAACGTACCTTGGCTGTAGTGGTGGTGGAGGTGGGCCCCATGCGCTTACACACCAGGTCGCTGCTGGAGGTGGTCATGGCGACAGAGACAGGGGTAGGAAGGAGAGAGGAGATCACAGGCAGGGGCAGGAGACCAGGCCGGTTGTTGGCACCTCCACAGCTGTTGGTGGTGTTGCAGTTGGTGTTGACGGCGGTGCCGGGACCAGCCCCTCGGTCCCTCCTCTCCCACGCGCCGCGGTAATCTCTCTCGAATCGGTTGTGGTGGCGCGACATCTCCAGAGAGTACTCTTCCTTCTCGGAGAAAACTGGAGCTTGGCTGGAAGACAGGAGAATACCCCTGAAAGCTATTCACTGGGCTAACGACTGGCAAATGGAAGGGACGAGTCCCCCATGTGCGTTTTCATCCATTGAATTATAGCCCTAACCAAAGAATTGTTGAGCCATTACCGATGTTCTCTTTCCATTTGACAAAGTTTTTAACAAACCCAGCTCCAGCTTTTAGATGTAGTGTGGGCCACAGGATTCTGTGTTGGGACCATGTGTGTAAGAGCTTTACAAGTCTGTTCTAAAAATAAATTTTGACTGACTTACTTCCTGTTAACAATAAACAAGGAAAAATATCTGATTGGTTGGCATTTGCCTAGCCAATGGGGAGGAAGCTCATGGAACTCATGATGAGCTGCTAGGCTTTGATTATTGAGGTCAATTTATATCCACCACAAGAAAATGCAGGGGGAATTTAATTTGGTCAGGGCACCTTGTCCCTGTCCAATGCATCTTAAAGCCTGTCAAAAAAAAGCTCAATTTCATTCAAAATCCAGCACTGTTTTTCCAGCACGCCAGCGAGCTGATCTGAATGAGAAGCAAAACTAGGTTGATCAGAAAAGCAAACAGAGAAAAAAAAACGTTGACATATTGGAAGTGCACGCTTCTTAAATGGCGATACTAACAAAGCTAGCGGTGAAGAGAGAGAGCAAACAATGAACGGTGGGTCTCGTGAACGGCTTCAATTCATAATACAAATGTAAAACATACAAAGGTACATGTATTGGGCATACCGATCCATCCTTAAAGCACTAACCATCATTTCCATTGAAGGAACACAATTAAAATAGGACATCTATAAAGACCTCAATGCCAAAGAAGGTCATAGCTTTTCATATGTGATTTTGTTAAGCATGGCAGTATTCAAATTATGAATGTATGCAGCCCAATCAGGGCCATTAGGAGGGGGGTGGTA
>JAODKL010000027.1:17818520-17829682 GCA_026780765.1 Petrocephalus schoutedeni | reverse complement strand
CCCCCCCCCCCCCCCCCACCGCTTCCGCTCCCCCCCCAAAGCTAGGCGATCATAGCACCACGTTCTCAGACTACCAACCGGGGATCGAGCAGTTTTCCATCACACATTTTGCACAAGTAGATAGCCCTATAATTATCCGTCAATATAACATAGCCTTTCCGTTAAACATCTGCACTAAAAACGATCGATCACGCACGGCCCCGACCCGTACAGCCTGGGATTACGGTAAAGCCCCATATCCACGAGACTGAGATAAACTATGCATGGGGTTCTCCAGACACGCTTGTGTCCTTGAGGTCGGCGCTACAGCCGGCTGCTGCCGCTTGGCTTTGCCCAGACCGCAGGACTCGGCAGAGTAATTTATTTTGAAGTGCCGCATGCAATCCCTATCTACAAGATTTCCAGGTCAGCCCATT
This sequence comes from Petrocephalus schoutedeni, assembly GCA_026780765.1. Taxonomy (NCBI): domain Eukaryota; kingdom Metazoa; phylum Chordata; class Actinopteri; order Osteoglossiformes; family Mormyridae; genus Petrocephalus; species Petrocephalus schoutedeni. The sequence continues at coordinate 17,829,266 of JAODKL010000027.1, read as the reverse complement.
TCATTAATAATAATATTCCCAAGCATTACATGATTCAGTGTCAGAGTCACACTGAGGGCCCAGGAAACTTCTAAACACACACACACACAAACACAGCTATATTGCAATCAGGAAAATAAAGGGTTTGCCTTATACGGAATTTAAAGGAAAAGATAGTAGTCATGGCAATAAGTAATACAAAACAGTCTTTAAAAACAGTCTTTATGTATTTGGACAATATGCTAACATATGGTGTAAGGCACGAATCAGCTCTCAGAGCAGAGCTGCGTAAACGCAAGATCCAGCCTGGCCAGGGGGGAATCGGCAAGGCAGCAAAGTAAAATTTAAGCAATCCCCTGATCCCCAGCGAGGAACTCCCAGCAAGCGTCAGCAGATGACAAAGTCAAGACAGGCTGCTTTATAAGCTGCAGGACTCAACTCGCACACGGGAATATGCTTTTACAGGCAGAGGGGTTTTACAGGGCCAGGGAAATATGCAAATAAAGCGGCAACACAGACCACCTCAACGTGTAGCCAAAAATGTATATTACATATGAACACGCAACACATATAAATGTCAAAACACTATGAAGCTCGGGAAAAAAAAAAGATTGCATAAATGTTGACTTTGTTCTGGGCCTCATCCGCTAATTAAATTTCTGATCAAAGTGAATTAATTACAGCAACATTCCTCTAAACAGTTCACGTTAGAAAATATGAAGAATTTTATGCAAATTCTTATCAGTCTTATATTAACAGCATAATACTTCACATTTCTCTCAGTGCCACTAATGGCAGACTGGAGTTTTTAAAATCTGATTTCATTACTCAAATTGAAAAGACGACAATAGATGCAGCCACAGAACGGGTGATTAATTGATAAATTGCGGAATTAAAAAAAATGCATTTGGCACAGATTATTGCGATAGCTTTATTAGAAAGATTTGAATCCAATTTAGCTCTAAATCTGAACAAATAATTAAATCAAGAGGGTCATAAACTTTAAATGACCCAAATATAAAACTGAGAAATTGCCTGATAGCCAGTTCAGGCACAGCATGGGGCATTTAAATAGGCAGAAGGTAATAACGTGTCATGCATTAATAAGCCGTGTGTTTAGTGGCATAGAGACTGGACAGGTATTTCTGTTATCTGATCCCTCAGACTGCTTGCGGCCTGAATCTGACTCGCCGCTCTCTGTGCACCTGCTACATTCGAGCGATATACCGCAAGTCATATGATCTGGTGATGGCAATATTATGGATTAATGCCCAGCAATGGTACAGTCACCTAGCCAGTGGGTGGTCCATCTATGGACCTGTTCTTTCCACCCAGGTAACTGACAACTGCAGAAGCAGTAACTGGAAATCAAATCGTACAGTAACAAACACAGGTGTTACAAACGGTAACACCACAGCCGATTTGTATTGTGAAAAGATTCAGACAGGAAATTCCCTGCTAAAGAGGAGGTTTTACACAGGTCGAGTTCACTGGGTCTTTTGTCTTTGCTGGAGGAAGGTGATATTTAAAAAAAATAAAATAAATAAAAAAATAAATAAGAGCCCACACAAATCTTACTCATCTTCCATCAAAATTCAGCCCCACTCTTTTCCTTCAGTCACCAGAGACCTGGCATTAGCTGGAAAACCATGCCGTCCACAAAAGATAAAAATGCAAAGCTAGTTACCCAACTTCTAGGATGCAACCCCCCCAATAAAAAAATAAGTAAGTAAAAATCAACGAAGACTCAGCTCTTTGCAAGCCTTCAGAGACATGAGAGAGCTCAAAAATGTACACAAAATTATTTGGTCTCATACAGTATGTAGCATATTTTGCGTGAACTAGTTCACATTTGCTGAACAGCCCACTTCCTATCAGAGATCTCATGAAGCAAAAAGCATTTTCATTGGCCTTTGAGTATGCTATGCAATAAGATCCAGGAAGTAATGGAAAGAAATATCTAGCTTACATTAAACTTCCATACTTTTTCCAAGCATCTACTTTGTCCATCAGCCAAGGACCCAGTAACATTCAGAGTGTGACCATCAACCCCCTAGCAGAGGAATAAATTGGCTTTGTTCTGCCTGGGGAGAGAAGGGGGTAATCAGCTGGGAATTCACTCTCATGTGGCTGGTATGCAGACTCAGCAAGTCTACTGGATACCCGCGAGTTGCCAATGGTGGGCGTCACACTGCACCACCTTCTGGCCTCCCAAAAGAGCAGCAGTTCGATTTGGAATGTGGAGAGGGTGGAATCAGCAGGGATGCGAGAAGTACCTCCTTCTCCGCTGCTCTCCACGTGTCAATGGAGAGCGCCGATCTTAAGGCCGTTAAAAAGGGGTGGCTGAAAAGTGCCCAAAACCAGCAGTAGCTGAAAATCCAAGGCAGCTATTCACTAGCACTGAAAAAAGCAAAAGACACTCTATTCCTTATACATGCATGTTCACATTGCATCAGGTTGATGCGTTTTCTCTCACCATTCAGATTAAAAGTTAGCTAATAAAAACAGAAAACGCCTTTTTATATTAAAACCAAAGCTTGAGAAAGATACATACAAGCGCGCACCTTTTTTAAAAAGCAAAAAATTGAATTAAACAAAAGAAAGGATTCTTATTTTTGATAAAGAAAACAATCCATAAAAAAATAAATAAAATTAAGGGGGGGGGGGTGATAATTTAATTAAAGGTTGTAGGGCATAAAAGACAAGCACATTTTATATCACAGTACTCCAGCTGAGAAGCGTTCGTCAGTGAAGGGGGAAAAAAAAAAAAGACACTGACAAATTGCATAGGTTGTGTCAGAAGTACTGAAGGACAGGAACTATTTTAGAGTTTGTTTTAGAAAACAATAAAAATAAATATTAAACGTCAGCAGTTGTGCTGCACATCCACCAAGTATTAGGGAGCAGAACCGATGGCAGGAGGTGATGATCTCCACGGCTTGGAGCTGAACACGTCACGACCAGAACACACACCCAGAAACACTTTATTTAGAATTAAATCAGTTGTAGGTTTTGAACACAGGCACCATGGAACTCAGGAGGTCCGTCAAAACAAATGCGTTCTGACAAGGAAAGATGTGCTTGGCGTGTAGAGATTATAACACGTTTGCAGAGACTAAGGACACCTCACGGACAAAATCGAGAACATGTAGCAAGGAGGGACAAAGCCGTGTGTAACCTGGGTGGAACAACTGAGCCCAGATGGTCAAATTATTCAACACCTTCATTAAATAAACAGACAGATAGATTTACAGACAGACAGACAGACAGACAGCCAAGTGACAGCCAAGCTTGCGGGAATACTTAACTATCAAACATCTTCTTTGACCAGTTCATATATACTTCGGGATTCACAATGGCAGTGTGTGGCAGTATGTTGCTTTAATTGTCTAATGAAAAAATGAAATGTTATATCCCAATGAGACATTTCTTGGTGTGGAGATGAGGACTCACTCTTCAATAGTGAAAGCAGCAAGCCACCTCTTGCTTGCTCGTACACTAGTGTGCATACACAGACAGACACAGACGCACACATGAGTTGTAGTGAGGACCATCCATTCTTTTCGCTGGGGAAAAGTCCCTAATCCCAATCACAACACCCGTAACCCCTTAACCAAACATGCCAAGACTTTTGGCAGGTTTGCTTTTTTGATTGCAGTCACAGATTTTTATAAAATTAAGTACTGAGGTCCCGCCATGGACCTCGCTATTCATCGTCTTTTTGGGATTCGCTATACTTGTGATGACCTGTACATACACAAACAGACACACACACACACAAGATACATGCCTGTAAGGATCAGAATTTTTATATCGCTTGCCTCCAGACAGACACAAAGTACATTTTTATCACGTTATACTTCGCCAGTATGCCAGAAAATTGAACCACAACTAAATTTTGCTGTTGAAAAGCCAAGTGCCAGGAACATCCCCATATAAAGGGTTACCAGGAATGGTGGGGGGGGGGCTGGCAGTCCGCCTCAATCATTATTCCATTCATTGGTATGCTCCACAATAAATGACCACAAATTAAGGAAGTGCGTACAGTGTAAGCTGCACAGAGCGTCCGAGGTGGAGCTGAATGCATTAAGCTGAGAGCATCTGGATTCTAGCTAATGCCGGCTACTAAATATTTCAGAAAATACAGGAGCCACGATAGGTCAGTGTGAAGTTGATGCAGAAGAATTCCACAAAAGAAAAAAAAAAATTTTTGTCCCATGTAATATATATTATATATGTCCCCCCACACACACAGTAAAAATCCCCTCCACCTACATGCTACATTTTGTAAATGGTTCCAGGCAGATGGTATTCGTACATATATTTTTTTGTTGTTTTTTTTTTTTTTTCCCTAAGCCACACTAATTCCTGTTAAGTGCAGGTATACGGCGAGACGGCCTGAAAAAAACGTATAACTATGGCAACATCACACTAGGCCTCATCTCTGGCCATCTCTGGCATGACGCGAGTCACTGAGGGTGGCCGGCACTGCATAGCTTACACATTCTGCTTTGTGCTGTACTCCAACTGAACTATAACGACAACATGTGCTCATCGATCATCATCATTGCTATTAGTAGTATAGTAGTGGTAGCAGTGTTCTCACAAGTAATACCAGTAATAATAATAATAATACTGTTATTAAGGATGCATTATGGCTCACAGTGGAGCACTGTTATCCTACAGCTCTGGTTGAAGGTTCAGGTCCTGCACTTTGTGTGCGTCTCCATTGGATTTGTTTGTTGTAATCCCCAGATCACACGGGTGTCCTGCAGGTGCTCGGTTTACCTCTTTTAGCCCAGAGACATGCAATTAGGCTAATTGCCCTTAGTGTGTCCCTCTCTTTGTACCCTACGCTGCCGGGAACAGACATGCAGTCAGAAGATAGATGGTGGCATGGATAAAAGGGTTTTTTCTCCCCCTTGTTGTTATTGCCGTTTTCATTACAAATTATCATTTTTATTATCAACCCATCTATCACATTGCATGTCAAGGAACGGGGTTATCGCTGTTTGTTATTAAAGCATGTCTTTGCTTACAAATGTAACATCCTGACAAAATGCCAGCCATTTCCTCACCATTTGCCAGTAGCAACGAAAAGCCATTCCACTCCGTCTGAATACAACTGCCCTCGCTTCACCCACAGTTACCCACGGCTGAGCTACTTCAGCCGGACGCTGCTTTATTTTGAAGTCTGCTTGATGCGTGGCATCAAAAAACACAAATACACTTGCTTGAGGAGCCAAGACCTTGTAAAGGAACCGCACAAGTTAAAGGAAGCAGTTTAATTGCCGAGAAAATCACTTCTATCCCAAGAAACTTCATTAGATATGAAATCAATGCTTTGCTGCCTAGGTATTTTATTAAATCTTAATTGAATTGGCATATGACAATTGGTATTCGCGAGGTCTGAAAGCCTTTTCAGTCGAACCCCATCAGCCACCACGCCCCTGACTTGCCAGACTTGCTGCCAACGCTCCAGATTACGTTTCCAGTCTAAGCATCACAGATTTATTTCACTCGTTATCGTCACAGCTTGTTATTATCAATAATACATTACAGCTACGTATTCATCCCACTTAGGCAGTTTTGAAGTCTCGCGATGGACGTCTCCAGACCTGCGTCGCAGCTGAAAGCGAGCACACCTGTCTGGCGCCACGCTTTCGCCTTTATTCATTTGCCATAAATTACTCGTCTTGACAAGCTGTGACCGTGACATACGGGCACGTCACCCCCCACCCGCCTTTCCCATAACAGGGAACACATCTTCCTGAATTTTATTAATCTTGCAAATGGATTCACCGGGGCCCTGCAAAGACACCTCTTAGTTTTAAGCAGGTGTCTTTGGGAGGACTTGAGGAGCGACATGCCTGTCAGCCTAGCAAACTTTTTGTTTTCTTTTTTTTTGCGCTATTTACAGTACAAAGCTTCAGCGAGCATAAGGTTACTAATGAGAAGTTGTCACAAGTCATCAGCGCAGCCCTTACAACCCTGTCACTACGCTTGACGGACACCCCAGAGACACGCTGAATTCCCGAACAGATTTCTGCCATCATGCAAGTTCAAAGTATACTTGGTACAAATTTCTAAAGAGTTTCAATTTACAACTGAAACCAATTAACACCAATTCCACTAAAAATTCCACTAAATTTCCCCTGTTGCCACCCCAGCATCAATCAGGTTTATGTTTATCCAGTCAGATGCATGCAAACCTATTGTAAGCGATGTATCAGAACTGGAACAGAAATGCTCATGCCAGAGCAAGCAGAAAGGGTGGCTCCGCCCATCAGATGGCCCAGCCATTTTTCATTGGTCCCGAGTGCTGTCAGTCAGAGAATTTAGTGCCATGAGACCCTTCATCTTTTTCGGTTTTGGATGACCAAATTTTACTGTTGCCCACCATGTTGGGGGGGGGGGGGGGTTGTGATATATACAGCTGCCCCAAGCCATTACATGGATGTTTGCATTGCATCAGGTTGAAAATGGGTTTTCTAAAAGCTTTTTTAAGAATATCAATTCACCTGACATTTGACATTTTACCAATAATGCATGACTATAATCTGGTACTCAAAAATAGGCAACAGCTAGACAAGACTGGATTTGACTGACAAGCCTATACCACCAGCCATAAATAGACCACTTTTTCCATTATCTCCTGAAAACTGTAGATTAGTGGATCATATAAAATCCAGCCACATATAATTACCAAAATCAAATGTTACACAAATCTGTAAACCCACATTCACTATTCATCTCCACACAATTCCCCCTTTTCTGAATGTGTATACGAACAACTGGCTGTCGAACAATGAACTGCATTTATTTGTCTGTGTAGTAGCTAGCCGTGTACCAAGGCTTCAAAAAGTCACGAGGAGTGGGGAGGAGGTTAGAATTCTCACCACATTTTCCATGCCATCAATTTGAAAGGAAAATTATATATATACACACACACACACACACACACACACACACACAGGGCAAAGCACCTTCTCAGCCAGGAACACATTATTTGGGTTACTACTCTCAGATATACGTCACTCATTAAGATTAGGATAGTTACCTGTTAAGCACACAATAATTCTCTTCAAAGCGCGCTGCATGCATTGTGTTAATAATTTCATAATGCAGTAGCAAACTGCCAGCAGAGGAGTGAAAAATTCCCTGCAGCTGCCCATCTACAGAGAAAATAACCATTTTAAGTTTGATATCCAGCCAATATTTCCCCCGCTTGGGAACTGTGCATGTCCGAATTGATTCATATTATTACAATACATTATTAAAAATTCTGAAATTCTGCTACAACATTTGAAGGCACACAATCCAAAAAAAAGCTGCAGGGTCTTTGTATAGTGTCCTTCCAAATAAACAGTAGTCACAAAAGGCGTTACGATTTAGCAACAGAATTACAAGCTCATTCAAACAAATTAACAACAGCATAACTGACAGGCGGGAGTGTTAAATGTTGTACGACTTCAGAAGTCACATCTGGTATTAATACGGTAATTAAAGAGCAACGAGTAAAGCAGAGAGGGGGAAAAGAAATAAAACAGAAACAGCCACCCAAGGTCCAAGCCTGTCTGCTGAATTCCGCCAGACCCCTTAACTTCATACAAGGTTATTAGCTGCTAGTCTGCAAGAAACATCCAGCGCTTGTCTATTACAGGGCTGCAGGGAATGTAGAGCCTGTACACAGCTGGGGGAGAGTCTGGGAGCAATGCCTGCCTTTCATAGGGCACATCGTTTCACAGGGAAACAGAGTTAACTCTACCTATAAAAAAAGAAATAAAGAAATAATTCAGAGAGAAACCTTGCGAACGTGAGGGGAACTGGCAAACTCCATATACACAGCCCTGGGAACAAATCAAACCCACAACCTATTCCTGTAATACATTACATGGACTCATTTTTTTTTTTTTTTGTTTAGCAATCAATAAACAGAATCCTCCGGCATGTAAAACAGGCGCCAGACTAACACCAAGGGACTGAGTTAACCTGGTCAAATGCATCTCTATGACAACCAATCACCAAAAAAAAGAAAAAAGTGCTTCAGCCGACTTAATTAGACGCCAGTTCTCATCAGGATTTAAATATACAGTCAGCAGAGTGGCCTGATAGAACTGGAGGTATGAGGCCCACTCTAAGATGTACATCATTTTTTTTTTTGTTTTGCGTCGAGTGATTTAGTTGAAGTGGCCTTGTCTCTCTTCAGTTTTTGTCATTTGGAATAACCAAGTCCCTTTTTATTATTTTTTTTCCCGCTCCAGGCTTCTCCTGCAGCAAACATTCGCCACATAAATCTATTACGTCATTTACAACCATTGCGGGGAAGAGAAACGGAGGCAGTTGACGGAAATCAACCAATTTCATAAACCCGATAAATTTCTGAAGGTGGCAAAGCTGGAGAGGTACATACCCCTTTACCATCCCTCCTGTTTCTTACCATTTCCCCTCGGTCAAGGCCGCAAATAGGGCCGGGAGCCCGTCCAAGGCAGCACAGAGCACACGGCTGGGCCACACCCTGGATGGGATGCCAGTCCATCACAAGACACAGTCACACGGCACCTACTACCGCCAGCTGAGACACCAAACAGTCTCCACCCTCATTTCTCATTTCATGCAGTCCAAAAGATAAGCAGCAGTTACCCACTGAGCCCCCATGACAGCCTCTCAATAGAGACATCGCAATGCAAAATGTTAGTTACATTAGACTGCCCGGAATATTATGACTTAGACAGAAGATCAGACATTTTTGGGAGCCACTCTTGCATAAATATGGATTCTGCCAAAGGGGTCCTGAACTTTCTCATGACTGAATAATGGCATGGAGAAAGATAAAACTGCAATTACAGCAAATTTTACAGCTGGGCTAAGATGGTGATCAATTAAGCCCAAGTCCTTTGGCATGACTGTTGGAGCTTTTCCGAAATCCACAACAAATCGTAAGGAGAACTCGCCATTAGCATCATGACTTGTTTTTAAGTGGATGCTGATCAGTAATGATTTAGAAATGTTTATTTGCCCGGTATGCATTAACATTAAGGTTCACACAAAAGCAAAAATATGGGGAACTATTTTTTCATTTGTTCTGACCTTCACCGTTTCTTACCATAGATTTAACATGCTTCTCTTGGGCCATTTCATAGTATGGGTCTAAAAAAACTGATTTCTCTCCCCAAACATTAGAACAAATAAATACCAAGATTAACAGACAATTACGTAATTTACTAAATGGTTCTTCAGAGAGTTAATTCTGAAACCCACTTAATTTCAAATGAGGAAAAGACCCTAAAAGACTACATCAAATCCGCTTACAAGTGCGACAGCTCGCATTTCCTAATTAAAAATGCCATTCATCCTTCGATTCATTTTATTTTGTGTAACTCTGCAAATTGCTTGGCGGCAGCCAATCCGTTTCCTCGTTGAAAGAAGAAATGGACGGTCCCAGTTGTGTCTCACAGTGTTGAACTGCAAAAGTCAATGGCAATGTGCCAGGTGGAGGAAGGTTTCATATAGACAGAAATTAATATAGGCTTTGGATGCCTGGCCTCACAAATTATAGTTCTGATCTTATGTAGATGGAAACAGACCAAGACGGTCTCTCATTTTATATGCAATTCAGACAGACAAACAGACACACATAGTGTCAAAGGGTAGTGTGCAGCCCATGGGTTTGGAATCTGTGCCAATGTCCAGAAGGATGTGGGTTCAAATCCAGTTGCTGGAAGAATACTCATACACTGCCTGGTCAAAAAAAAAAAAAGTTCTCAGGAAGAACTTAACAGCCAATGACTGGATCATTATTACAGCTCAGCAACGTTATGCCGCAATAAAGTGAATAAAGTACCTGAATCTACTGAATGGCCAGGTTATCCTACCGATGGATTTTTGCTTCCCTAATGGCATGGGCATATTACAGGGTGAGAATGCCAAGATTCATCAGGCTCAAGTTGCGAAAGAAGGTTCAGGGAGCATGAGGAAGCATTTTCACACATAAACTAGCCACAACAGGGTCTTCACCTTCACCCCATTGAAGGTCTTTGGGATGTACTGAAGAAGACTTTACAGAGTGGTTCTATTCACTTATCATCCATACAAGATCTCAGCGAGAAATGAATGCAAATCTAGATTCATAGACGTGGAAAAAATGAAGAATGTGTACTATAATCAGAGATAAAGGCAGTCTAATGCAATATTAAAGTGTGCAACTTTTTTTTGGCCAGGCAGTATATCTTTCAGCAGAGCTCGGCCCTTAACCCCCGCTGCTCCAGGGGCACTGGACACTGGACGGCCCTGCTACCTGACCTCCAAGCGTCCTCTCGTCGGTCACTTTGGAAGAAAGCATCCGCTAAATAATGCAAAATGCTCCATCTGAAAAGTTTCCCTGCCCGACAGAAATGCTTCAAGACTGATTTCAGAAATTAATTCAGGCCGCAACGAACCAAAGAACATTCTCCTTAGGTCAGTCAAGACAGGTAACGGGCAACAGCGAGATATAAATCAGGACCAGGAGGGGGAACGTCATGCCCCGTCATGTACTTCATAACCCTGGGAAAATGTTAGACTCGCCCATGGGCATTAGAAGGGTCATGCAATGGAGCAATGACCCAGAAAAAAGGAATGACTGAATATATATATATATATATATATATATATTCATATATATTATATATGAATAATAACATATTAGAATAATATATATACAGTATCTCACAAAAGTGAGTACACCCCTCACATTTTTGTAAATATTTTATTATCTCTTTTCAAGGG
>JAODKL010000027.1:17805830-17818032 GCA_026780765.1 Petrocephalus schoutedeni | reverse complement strand
TATCGGCCATCGGCTGACCCTGACTCCAAAATATCGGCATCGGCTACTGAAAAACCCATATCGGTCGACCTCTAATATATATATATATATAAATAAATTAATTAATCTTTTAACTGGCCCCAACTAACTGGATGTGGCAACAATTATTAACACAAGCAGTTCGTGTTCAGAAAACCCACAATCACCAGAGTTGTTCCACATGGAGGAATGGGCAATAATTCTCACACGATGCCACAAGGTCCTAATCAATAACTGAAGGAAGTGTTCACTGTAATCACTGCCCCTAAAAGCAAAAGCTACCAGTTACTGAGGACAACAATGCGAATCATTGCATTCCACTCCAATGTGTCCCAGGGAAAAGAGGGACATTTGGATGCTTTATCATTTAGTACTTAGATCTGATTCAAGAATCCACCATTTTCATGTTTTTGCATTAGTTGGCAGTCTATTTTCCATTAAAATTAGTTTTGCTTATATTAACCCATTTACAAGATGCTGACCATTAAGTACCATTCAGCATTAAATGACGTGAAAATCTGAAGCTGAAAGCAGAATATGGCTTGGATTGGAGATCTCCACTAGGTCGCAAACCCTCCCTCGCTCTCTTTGTACCCTTACAGCCATTAATACAGACGACGAGATTTCTGAAATTATGCCCATGTCAGTTTTAATTGTTCCTAAAAATTTCTACTTGTGATTTCATAAACAAAAAAAATAACCAACATGCACATCCCATTTGAGGAGCTATACATATACTAACCCCACCAGATGGAATGCAGTCAGCAGCAGGAGATAAATGTAAAATATTCCTGAAATTAAAATTTATGCTGCACAAATTACTCAACAAACAAGAGCATTGGTGTATGTCTGGGAGCAGGGAGAGAGACACTTTAGAGATTAAATTTCAACATTTGTGGTAGTAACCTCAGGGATTCGCATGCAATTCACAAATACCACCAAAAGCCGGGCATGAATCGCTCAAAGCTGCCAGAAACAAGGCTTAAAAAAGGACTAATTAATTGGGGAAAATGCTTTTAGAACTGCTGTAGATGCTAATGTCCAGATACCAACAAAGAAAATTCCTGTAAAAGTAACCAACATAAGAAAGAATAACATTAAATTTAGCCGCAATTACAGTCGCACTTATTTCCTGGACTAGGCTGTAGAGAGGTTTATATATAAACTCTTGTGGCCGGTTTCCTGGACAAGGATTAAGCCTAGTCCTGGACTAAACATCCCCATACAAAATTCCAGTTTAGTCCAGGACTAGGCTTAATCCTTGTCCAGGAAACTGGCCCTTTAACTCATAAGACTGCGAGGTACAAAGTGGCAAAACATGTCTTTATTGCTATTGACATTTCAACCAGCTATTTAATAAATGGAAAACCAAGGTGGTTACATCCTGAAAACAAGGGCGGTAGAAAATAGGTTTCATGAAAATTCTCAGTTTCTCTTATAAAGTTAGGTCATAAAGTATATTACTTCAATATTCAGATTACATTAGCCTAGCAGACATTTTTATCCAAAGTGAGGCACAGCTGGGAAAGCGGTGTCAGACAATCACTGGAGCAACTTGGGGTTAAAGGCTTTGCTGAGAGACCCAGCAGTGGAAATCACTAATAGCCACGGGACTCGAACAGGCAACTTTGTGATAGCAGGTGCATCACCCTAACCTGTTAAGCTGCACACTGCCCAGACCGTCACAATAGAGTAGCACAGCCACTGGTACGTGCATTTCAGATGACTGACAGAAAGCCATCAAATCCATCAGGCCTACATCCATCTGAAACGGAAGTCTAGGACAAAATTTACAAACATCCTCTACACAGAACACTGTCCAAGCAATAAAGCTAAAAAGCGGCAATACGGCAATTCGAGGCTCACGTCTGCTTCTTTGTATATTGCACGTATATTGTTGAAACGTAAGAATACTATAGCATAACCATAAAGATGAGAGAACGAGAATGAACCGGACTTCTGAAGGGGTGACTTTGAGCCGGCGAAAATTTCAGCTGTGTGATAAGCAGTCACTTGCAGGAAGATGCATATTGATCAAATCGGATTAAAGATAAAGTACTCACATTCAGTGGTGCAGATCTCCCTCTCTCTCTCTCTCTCCTTTTTTAAATTTACTTCTGGATAGACTTAAGCACTGTTCTAAGTGACAAATGTCTTTGGACAAAGCTTTAGACAACGAGGCGGTAATATCTCCCAGGAGAGTTTGGGGAATTGCTGTTAAAGAGGGTGATTCTCCTCAGAATGGAGGCAATTACCCAAGATACTCTAGGTGGCTATAAAATGGTTTAGAGATGGCATCCCTGGGCACAGAGCATATATAGGTCATATCCAGAAAAAAGGGCATTTTTACAATACAGTACTGAACTGTACCAATACACAACCACAAGTCTGACCTTCGAAACTATGACTTGCCTTGATGGACATGTAGCAACCTGGTTAAATTTATCCTCAAAATCACTGGCTGTGCTGTTCTGAGCAGAAAAACCAAGGGTGCTTACTAAGGGATTGAATTCTTGCAAGCAAAAACTAAAATAAACAAAACAATCTGTTCCCATTAATCCGGTCACTTTTTAACATTGGATTTTTTCACCCAAAAAGAGTAATTACATATGCAAGACAGTATTTCTAATCTAAACTGGCTTTTGGTTAATGGCCTCAACCAATATCAGGTCTTGACAATTATTGTTCCATCCATCCAATCATCCATCCATCCATCCATCTTCACCTGCTTCTCCTACGACCAACATATAATTCCATTATATACCTAAAATTAGGTACAACAAAAGTGTTGGGGTAATCTAAACCCAACAGACTATTTTCCAAGATAATTAAACTGTTACATACGTATAAATGTGTGTGCAGACTTGTTTCGTATTGAAAATCTCACGCCAGCCAGTTGAATAAAGTTGGCAACCCAGTATTAATGTGTTTACACAAATCTAACCACTTATACAGGCAAACACCAGAAAATCGCTGGATTAAAATGTCCAGCTACTTAAATGACACACAAAACACATTTTTTTTTTTAATTGAAAGCCTTGTCCATGCCATTTAAATCACAGCAGGACAAATCATGCCTCTCAAGACAGAATATTAACATGTAACAGGGTTAGAGAACTGGAGCGAATGACACATTGAGAAGTTTATAAACCAAACAGAAATAAAGCCAACATGTGAGAAGGAAGCTAACTGGAAATGATCATAACAATGCAATTGTCAGGAAAGCTGTGCATGAACTGAAAAACAAATATTATTACATGGATACAGAAAAGAATACACTCCTTTATATATTGAAAGACCTCTGCAAACCCCACAATGCAATTCTGAAGTACAGACTATTACATTGTTCAGAAGGAATGGCATTTTTTAAAAATCTATTCCTTTTTTTTTTATTGCATTTAGTGAAGTGCAGTGTTGACACTTTACAGTATAAACACCCCGATTCCTACTGCCTAACCTCCGTTTTTAATTAAATAACAGTCACCACGGGATTTCTTAATGCTCACAAACTGATGGACTAAAAACGACGTCACGATCAGACTGGCACAGTGCTATTTTATTATTAGCTCCCAAGCCCTAATGTCTGATCCTGAGCTAATATTTCCAAGGAAAATATTGCTCGGCAGGGGGATGCCTAAAGGAACCTGTTACTCCACTTTAAATTATTCATTCATCAACAAAGCATGGAAAGGGCTGATAGATTCACAATGCTACTGAAATTTTGCAAGTTAAACAATGCTAGTTAATCATAACAGTTTGCTCATTTCAGGGCTGGGGGGTGGGGGCTTCATTCAATATGGATGTGAATTTACATTATTTGATTCTGCATCTAAAATCATCTAAAAATCACCCTAAAGTCCCTCTCCCTAACCACAGCATGCAACAAATAAAACCCAATTACTTGCACCAGAAGCAGGCGGTGGCCAGATAATTTGAGATAGGTGGCTACATTTCACCTGAATCGCATTTTAAGCCTTCTTTTTATCACCCTGTTCTTAATAATGACTCAAGAATGAAGTGCAGCCCTAACAGGAGCTTATTTCTGCTTGCATACTTTAATTTAACCAACGGCTCTTCTAGAACAATTAAAATCGACGGCATAACTTGTCAAGACACCATCCACGTCATGACACAGCCGATCCCCAAGCGATCGCACGCCGCTTCACTATTGTGAGAAGCAGAAGTAAAACAAACAGGCCTTTATTTCTACACGACGGCTCCGGAAAGTGCACGGCTACGTCACTCCGCCCTGGTCTTGAATGACAAGTAAAACTTAGAACTGCTTGGGTAGGCGGCTTCAGTGAGGTCAGCTGTTTGCACGCTCTATTTTTAGAAACGGCTTTGATAGCATTAGCAGAAGCAATTAACCTTTCAGAAGTGCTATCACTTCCTTGCAGTGACAAGGGGGTAAAATATATATACGTCCTCCATAATGGGTATCGGCACTACAGTATGGGCCTAAAGCAGCACATTACTCTGCTGAAGGCAAAGTAAAGAACTTTTTTTTGCACGTTTGAGAAGGACTTAACTACCAAATTCTCTTCAAACAGATTGTTAAAAATACACCCCTAACGCTAATCAAATTTTTCTATAAAAGTCAAAAAGAAATATTCCAATTAATTAAAGAAAAAAAAAAAAAACTTAAGCCACATTTCAATATTATATTATTTCAGTTTTTGGAAGCCAGCAGTGCCACACAAAGAGACCTGACCACCAGACACCAACCGCAAAGGCTCCAAAGCAGGACAAGGACAGGAGGCCAATGATCCAAGGAAATTGCTGGGCCAGGAAGAAGCGAGTCCAGCAAAATGACAAGCTGGGGCACAATCGGGTCTGATTAGATGCTAAGTAGCCACTCAGTTGCTTTGGGGCGGAAGGCCAGGGCAGTTAAAGGTGGACAAATGGGGAGCTGGGAAGGCTGGGCTGTGCCATGACCTGCTCCAGGTAACTGGGCTGGCTATCTAAGGGCTAATGGCAGGCGCAGGAGCTCAGCATTAGCCAATGAGCTGGCACCTAGCCTCTAATACATAAAAGGGAAAATTCTTCTTATTATATTATATAATATATATATGAGGACTATTTATGATGGCATGATAACTCGGGGGGTGGAAGTGTGGAAGCCTCACACATTCAGGCCAGCTACAGAGCCAGGTCTTAAGTCTGGACACACCTACCTTTAATGCACAGGTCTCCATGCTATTTATGTTGTTCACCTTATAGTAAAAGGCCTCAGGCAATGAAGTAATACATATCAAATAGAGCAACAACAAAGATATGTTAAACACTTGGAAATTCTCAGATTTAAGGCTCTTCAAAGACTCTTCTGCTTTGATGACAGCATTGCAGACCCTTGGCATGCTGTCAACCAGCTTCCAGATGTAGCCACCTGGAATGCTTCTCCAACTGTCCTGAAGGAGCTTCCACAATTTCTGGGCACAGGTTGGCTGCCTTGCCATTACTATTCAATCCAACTCACCCCAAACCAGCTCCATAATATTTGAGTCCGTGGATTGTAGAATTGGATTGTAGAGTCCGTGAATCTCATTCCTTGTTTGTGAAATAATACTTACTACGTAACAGAGGTGTGCTTAGGTTCAGTATCTTGCTGGAAAACAAATGATTTTCAGGAGGCGTGTCCAGACTTTTGACTGACATTTTGTGTGGATAATGCATGCTCACAGACTTTTATAAAATTAAAAAATTTCCGCTTCTGGGGACCAAGAAAATGTCACCACAAGGCCAAAACAGGTTGTTAGTACATGGATGGGACATTTGGTCCAGATATGACCATCCCTCCACCCTACCACACACACACACACACACACACACACACACACACACACACACAGTGTCTACTGCCTAGAGCTCTGGGCTTCTGGAGACAGGTTCCAGCCCCCTTATAAACCTGTCCTGGATTCAGTGGTGGAATGGACAGATGGACGGGATTATACACCCGGCCATAGGGTTTCTGCCTTCTGTCTGACAGACAAGGGTTCGGTTCTCATTGACACGGAAATCTGAATTTCGACAGTCATAAAAGTGTAGAGAGACCCACCTTAAATGTTCCTTATTCACCAGCTGGGTGGGTACATAGCGTTCATGCACCGTTTGCGAATCAAAAGCTTCTAGCTGCACATGTGAACACTCCAGCCAAGCAGCTGTTGAGTCAACGATTAAGTGCAAATCATCTTATAGGGCCTTAAACTACTAACATACAATTTGAAGCCACACACACACACACACACACACACACACACACACACGTCAGAGTATAAAAAAAGTCAGTGCGAGCACAAATACTAGGCACAGAATTGGCTTTGACCCGACTGAAAGCGCCCTATAAATAATTGAAAGGATAACTGATGACACGTTGGGGGGGGGGGCATTATAATGCCTTACAATTTAATCTGACAACTGACCAATAAGCTCCATTTTAATTCAAATCAATTGATTGACCACCTTGAATGCTTTAGTATGACCAAAAAACAACATGATTTTTTTCTCCCCCCTGTAGACTGGTAATCATTCGAGGAAGGAAAACAAACGGCAGACAGGTTGACAGACGGGAAAATCTGAGGCGGGTCGGACTGAAACGGCAACAGCCAGAGAAACAAAAAACGCAAAATGCATGACGGCGAGCGACAGCGAAAGCTGCAGTAAAACCAGAAGGTCAAAAGGTCAAAGTAACTCCGCATGCGTTATATCCGGGGAAGAAGTATCATTTATTTGGTCCCAGTGCACAAGAATCAATAAAAACAATACCGAGATGCAAGACAAAAGATACAGCATAAAATGGTAAAATTTAGAGACATACCAGGAAAAGAAAAAATAAACAATTAAAATGAGGAGTTAACTGGGCAAACAGGAAATGTGTCGAGCCCGTGGTTACAAAGTAAAAAGCTACACGGTGTGTCCTTTGCCAGTAAGGTCCCGCAAGCGGATTCATAAGAACACAGAAACGGGGAGCAGGAGGGCATCTAACCAAAAGAAGTAGTACAGCTAATGCGGGAAACAACTAAAGCCCAATACGAATGCATAAGAAATAAACAAAGTAGGTTTTTTGAAGTCACTTTAGATCGGCAATTGGCTTTGTTTGGAATTTGTTTGGTTTATTGTAGAAATATCTAAAAATAAAATAACATTTAAAAAACAAAAAATTCATATTATGAACTTGATGCCCACTTTGGGAACTTAACCTTCTTGTGCAATGTACGGACACTGGCTGGATGGAAAAAGACACACAAATCGAAAGGATCATAAGTACATAAAAGATTAAGACAAGCAAGCACTAGGCTGCAAGGCAATACAAATTCTCCAATTCTTAAATTTTCATTACATAATATTTTAATACCCGTTTGAGTTTAACACTAGATGTTTCTATGGGGAAAGCTCTTCAGTTGGAGCAAGACAAAAAGTTTCTTGGTCACCGCTAATGCATTGTGCTTGCTGGTAACGCAGGTCCAAATGAAAAGCATTTATGATGTGAATTCCTCCCACTATCAGAGTTACGAAGGGAAAGCGCATCGTGGTGCGACTCCGAGATTTCTGGCGTGACAGAGGGGCGAAGCATCACCGTAGGAGGAGGGGAGAGGGGTCATGTAATAAATAAGAAAAAGGGGCCTCCCATGGTGACCGTTCCCACCCTGACATTCCAGCAGAGGACCTGCCAGGGTCCTGCTCGGTCCCGCAGCCGAACGCGCTGACTGGGCCGGAGTGCTTCCTACAGTCCCTCTACCGTTTTACCATTTGGCGCCTATTCGACCTCATCTGCCAAATAAATAACCGCATTTTGTCCATTTTCGAGTAAATCGCTATTGGATTTCATTTCACCGCGCCTCCCAATGATTGCACTTTTTATTCTGATTAAGCTCCAAGGCCCATTCCTCACCCAATGCGCCCACCCACATCCACCGGACACAGTCTGATTACCCTCAACTTATTGCGGTACTTCTCCGCGACAACATTAACGAAAAAATATTGAATAGACTGAATTGAGTATGTGCGTAACTAAATAAAAGATGAACAGTACACACACACACACACACACACAAACAGTTATTTTGAATAAGTCAGCACTAATAAGGAAAAGTTTAACAGAATGAACAACAGTACATTGCTTACCGCTTCTAATGTCTAATTACTGGTTCTAGGGGAACAGTACACATTTGCTGCAGGAAACCAATAGCACAAACAAGTTCAGATTTGATTTTCAAGGTTTCTATTCTTCAGTACACTCCTAGGGTATAATTATGGAGGTATCATTAAGATTTTAACGGTACTACTATTCTTACCGGTGCTGCTTATCGGCCCGGAACTTCAACGGTATTGTTATCGGTTCGTTTGAAGAAAAGAAAAAAAATATATCGAAATTAACATTAATTAACATTCATGCTTTATTTAACAAATCACTATTGTTATTCAACAAATTTGCATTTTTATTTAACAAATTAACATTAAATGTGAAAATTTCACAAAACAATACAGCAATGTTTTAAACATTGCTGATAATGGAAATGTAAAACGAACTGAATACAGACAAAATGATTTTAATGCAAAACAAACAAAATGATTTTAATGCAAAGCCTTTAATGCCTTTACACACGAAACACCTGTTGCACTTTTGGCAGTGAGCACTGTCCGCATTGATTCTAGTGAAGTGCAACCACTTTTGGTACTTTCAGTTTCGTTACCAAACCCTGGCTAAAAGAGTTATTTTGTGTGCAGTTAGTGGCATACAATTTACTAGATTCATAGTGCATTAATAGGGCACATATTTATATTAATTTCAGGTACAAAAGGTAAAATTTACAAAATTTAAATCAAGAGTACTAGTTTTTAATTGTAGCCTCAAGCATTTACTCAAATAACTAAATATACACAAAATCAGACCATTTTTAATCACGCCTGGCTGTGGAATGTGATAAAATCAGTTACTTGTATTGCATAATATGTTAATACATTTCAGATGAATTTCAGAGAGGTCTGGGGATGTGGGGAAAGAGAAAAACGATATACGATAAATATTGAATGCTTGACAGAATCGACTGCCATTTCTTACGTATAAAGCACAGTAGGTTATCCTGTTGGAGAAACTGTGTCAAATGTTAAAGAACAACAGAGTACACCTGGGTACCAAATGTAACGAGGATGCAAGAAGTCAGACAGGCATTCTGCACATTATCTTTCAAAAAAGGGTCACCGGGTGAACAGCTGATGCTGCCTAGGTTTAAGCAGTTAACTCCAATTCATATTTCATGCCTCGAGATACACGTCTCCATTACACTCCAGCGTGGCGGGGGTAACCTTGCGAACGACTGCTACAAACTCCATCCGAGCTTAAAGGCGGCTGGCCGATAAATACTCACATGGCCACGTCGAGACTTTATGTAACGTGACAGCCACACACTGTGTATCTATTTCACAGATATTACAGTCAATAGCTTAGCATCGGCGCCATGCGGTGACCCCCGCGATGTGGCCGCTCCGCGATACAGTGTTGCTTCAGCCTCTTCGATTGCGACGCTTTAATTGCTACGCGAGAACACGTTTACGTGCAGATTACAGGGGGGGGGCACATGCGAAAGGGGAGAAAGACCCATTGTTTTTAGGAAGTCAACTGTGAATTATCCTGAAAGGCTACAAATTTCAGCAGCATTCTGCATGTATGGCTGGTTAGGAGGTTCACATAATGGGTACTATTTTGAGACCTTTTTCCCCTGAAAGCTTGATGCAACATGAAAGTGAGCCATAATTTTAAAATCAGTGGTTTACAGTGGTTTACTAGAACATCCCGTAATTTCATCCGTGGTCACTTAAATATCCAAAAATCACATTTCTGGAGTTGATGTAAGACGTGCACAAGAGATTGGGTTGGAATGTTCTGTAACTTATGTAAATACTCACAGTAAACAAAGACAAAGGTTTGTAAACCTTACTATATATTGCTAGAAATAACACAAATGGTTAATAGTCCAGGTTGGCGTTTGCATTGGACTCGCTTGGAAATCCTGAAAAGTAGGCAGGGGGCCAGGGGATAGCTGAGTGATGGCAGCAACCCCCCCCCCCTTTACAAATGCTGAATTTAAATGAATAATTTAGAGTGTAGTCTGTCCCATAATGGCCTGCAGCGGTGAGAAGCTGTCCACATCACAGTTAGTTCTACAATAAGGCCAAACAAATTCAAAGTGCAGAAATTGCTCAGAAGAATTAAGCCAATTGCTGACCCGAAGTGACTCTTAAAAAAAAAAAACAAAGTCCCCAGCATATGCCTGAGCATGAGGAATGACAAGGTCACAAAAAAGTGCAAGGAAAGAACGGCGAGCCTGGCATGCGTCTGGGCAGCGCTGTTGACATCTTTGCAAAATGTCAGTGTTATTAGCAGCACAACCATTTCAGCTGAATCTGTTACAGAAGATCAAGGGAAAATCTTCCTTACTTCAAATGAAGGTCCCCCTAGAGTCTTGGAGGTCAGCTTCTCAAGAGTTAGAGGGCAAGACATCCTCACCATCTTTACAATAACTGATGGAGGAAGAGGAACACCCACAAAGACCTCTCATGACACATCAGGGACCACCTTGCACTTCTCTGCAGAACCTGTTGCACTACACACGCAGTCCAAGCTCAAAAATCTTCCTCACTTCCTCCTCACTTCCACACAAAAGGTGGCCAGATATCCACAGATTTAATATAATGAAAATTTCTATACATAAAAAGGGATTTATGGTGTCACCTTGACTGCAACAATCAGCTAAACACTGGGGCATAGTTATTGTGACTGCAAGATTTCTTGAGCGTTAGAGGTCAGAGGTTTATTTATTTAATTTATTTTGCGCATTCATTCTAATTTCAGTCTCAGTGGGATTCAAGTCCCACTTCAGTATCAGAAGCCCCATTAAGAGGGCAAGTATGCAAAGCTACTATGACATTTAATAACTAGGCTCATATCCCACCCTATTACAGAATCTATTGTGGGACAGTGCGGGGAAGCGACTGTGCCGTTCTGATTTATGCATCACTAAGGACAAATTCCAAAAACTCACTCGCGATTTCCACCCCTTTTGTCGACAAGGCCTATTCCCTGCTGAGTATACCGACCTTGCAAATTTATGGAAAAAATGAACAGTAAATAGTAGTATAGATACGTGATCTGACAAAATACATCTCACACACACACACAATGCAGGATATTGTCAGTTCTGCAATGTCACTAAAATACCTCCATGGAAAACATAAGCTTGAAAAACAGAATCAGAGAAATTGTATAAACCATTTAATAACCAAACTGATCTGATAGACAACATGCATTTGAGGCATTAAATAATAAAGAAATCAAGCACAGCTACAGTGAGACCCATCAGCAAATGGAGTCTGAGCATGTCCCCATTTCTCCATGTCCTATGTGACACTGTCTATAGAGCGTTTTAACCCCCCCTCTCTGGTGATTTAATATGCTTACTCACACCAGACCTGCTCAGCACACATCAGCACAGCCATTTATCAGTTCACACAAAATGCGCAAGACATCAAAACCGGAAAAGCTTCTCTCGCGGACACGTTGTGGTGGGCCTCGGACACCCCTCCACAATTAAAGCTGAAGACCCAACCTAACAAAAAGTAGTTTAATTTTATGCATGCATGTATTGAACTTACACCCTCACCTAGGAGGGACACCAATACAATTAACAGTGATAAAAGCTAGAAATGTACAAAAAGGGGTTTGTGCGTGGAGACGATTGTCAAATATTGATATAAGCACAAGTGAGGGTTTCCACACACACACGCACGCACGCACACACCCCCCCCCCCCCCCCCCCCCCCTACTACTGATACTGGAAACAAAGGTCACTATACATTTTTTAGACAGAAAGTATTTCAAACCCTAAAGGAAACAAAAAAGGTCTTACTCTGAGCAGT
Organism: Petrocephalus schoutedeni; assembly: GCA_026780765.1. Classification (NCBI taxonomy): domain Eukaryota; kingdom Metazoa; phylum Chordata; class Actinopteri; order Osteoglossiformes; family Mormyridae; genus Petrocephalus; species Petrocephalus schoutedeni. The sequence goes on along the minus strand of JAODKL010000027.1, from coordinate 17,806,101 downwards.
TTATGGCACATTTAATAGCATATTTTATAAAACAGTTCAATATAATCCATTTAGAACCATAAAAATTACCATTGTGGAAGGGATTTATCCATCCATCCATCCATCCATCCATTTTCTGCCGCTTATCCGGAGTCGGGTCACGGGGGCAGCAGCCTAAGCAGGGACATCCAGACTTCCCTCTCCCCGGCCACTGTGTCCAGCTCTTCTGGGGGGATCCCGAGGCGTTCCCAGGCCAGCCGAGAGACAGTCTCTCCAGCGTGTCCTGGGTCGT
>JAODKL010000027.1:17793493-17804276 GCA_026780765.1 Petrocephalus schoutedeni | reverse complement strand
CCTAGATAATGATGCAAGTCCTAATACAGGTGACAGAAGCTACCCAGAGACTGAGTGGTGAGGCTTACCGCCACTCAAACTGCACATTTACCGTTGACCATAAACAGTCACTGTACAAAATATTACAGAAACGGTTCCTCATTTAGGAGACTCCCCAACAGCATGCAACCAGCTTGCTAGCTATGATATGATTCTACACACTAGCTAATGTTAACGTTATAGGCAACCATGAAGTGATCACATCCCAGTAGCACCACCAAGAGTAAAGACCATCAAAGAGCAGAAGTGTGGAACAGAAATATGCCCAAGCTGACCAGTTTCACACAAGGAGAAATTTAAGCAAACACTAGATGTGGTAGGGGCCCCAGAAACAACATGGCCTCCCCAGCCCAGATACACCAAAGCAGCTGCTATACCTCAGCTACATATAAGCATGAAGCTGAATGAAGACAGACAGGGAGCCTCTGGTCAGTTCTGCACAGCTTCTGTGAATGCAGTGTTTTGGGGGATAGGGGTGCTTTGGGAGGGCAGAATTGCATCAAGGAACTTCATGTACAACTTTCCTTAAAATATACTGACCACCAAAATTTCTTTTAAGAAGTCTGTCATTGGCTGTCTGGACCATGGGAGTGAGGAACTGACATTGATGTAGGCCCTGGCGGGAAACCCAGCAGAGTCTGAGTCTCGGTCCACTTTGCAGTTGCTTCAAAGCAACAGGCTTTCATTGAAATATGTTACATTTAAAATTCAAAATCAGAAAACTACAGTTATTATAAAAAGAACATTATTGCCAAGGAGACTATATAAGCACTTTTTCCATAATACGTGACCATTGAAGGATGGAATGACAGCTTCACAGAAGTTAAATCTCATATTTATCATAGTAATTTTTATTTTTTCCTCATAGTAAGCCATATGACAAGTGCTACACACAGGGACAAATCTCACAAGGACTGAGAGGTCAATAAAGAGGCCGGAGACTAAAAGTGCATTATAACCCAACCTAGAGCTGTCCTTTACAACAGCCCCTATCAGTCACATTTAACTAGGTGTCAGGCTTATTCTGTGGAGCAGTACGTCTAGGCTGCTTTTTATGCCGCTCCACTCCCTTGACTTAATCATTTAGTTAATTGACTCCCTTATTACTTAGGAACACGAACGTGTGTGTGTGTGTGTGTGTGTTTTGCCGTCTTAGTGAGGACCATCCATTCATTTCTATGGGAAGGATCCTAATCCCAATCATGACACACTGAAGCCCTGCCCCACCCTAACCTTAACCATATGCATTTTGTTTGGTTACAAGGCTTTTGGCCTAATTACATTTTTGATTGCATTCACAGATTTTATGAAAAATGAAGTCTGAAGTAGCGAGGACCGAAAAAAAAGCAGTCACTTTTTTTGAGGATATACTATACGTGTGAGGTCCTTTGGTTCCAACATGTATAGCAAGACCTGCACATACACACACACACACACACACACACACACACACACACATATATGAGTTCTGCTAATCCAGCGGTAGGCAACGCTGATCCGGAAGTTACCGTTATGAGTTACATCTGCCTGAGATCAGATGGGGGTCATCTGAAACCAGGTAGAATGGAAAACCTGCTGGATACCAGCACTGCAGGATCAGGACTGCTGAGCCCTGTGCTAACCCATCAGCTGTGTGGATAAGAAAAATAAACAAATGTCTAGGAATAGTCCAAGACCCCGGTTTTAATAATTATTAAACCAGCACCACTGGTTGTGGATACACTAAAACTGAAAAAAATAAAATAACAGGCCAAATAAAAGTAGGATTCCATTCTATTGTACAGTACCTATCCAAAAGTTCTCCATTCACTTTGGTCCATAAACTTATTTTTTGAAAGCTGCAGTAAAGGTCTCTCAACCTTTACTGAGTAATGACAAATATAGTACTAATAAAAATTCTGGACAAATAAGCTTAATTCGGTCAACAGCTCTACTTCCAATTCAAACAAAAGGTGTCTGAGAGGTTTCGGCACATTAGGTCATTAACGGCAGTAGTGTTTGACATACTGAAGGTGTTCACCTTTCACTTGCCAAAAACCCCCGCAGATATGGAGATTCAATGCAGCACAGCTAAAACTCCTGATTTGTCTTGTCCGGTTCTTTTTTTCTAGGCACCCATACAAGGCACGGTTTCATGGTATAGGCCGTGAAGGTCTTGTATTTCACTGATTGACAAGTTTCGTCCAGGTTATATTATGGAAGCTACAAACCCACCTCATCTCTTGCTCCGCTGCATCGTGTCCACGGCAACGCATCGGGGCAGCCCCAAGGTCCCATGCAATATTCGAAACTACACCATCAACGCCTTAGCGTAGCATAGTATGCAAAGCAAATTACATTTAAAGCATGAAACTGAGTAGTCAAAATAAAAATATATACATCTATAAAAATAAGTAACAGAAGAATGAAAATAATGATGTGTGCAAATACCTTCTATATCTTTGTGGGGACTTTTCATTAATTTCTACAGGCCTAATTCTAATCCCAAATATGACAACCTTAACCACTACCCAGCCCTAACCTTAACTATAAGTAACCAGACATAAACAATAAAAATTCCAAAAGTATCATTACATTTACAGATATTCTTTAAAATTCAGTTTAAAAAATCCTCACAGAATGAATACAATAGGTCTTTATAATATTGTTGGTAACATTTACAGTTCTTCCTCTGCAGAGCAATTCAGGCATACACGAAAAAAAGTGTCACCACAAATAAAACTAATTACAGAGTCTGTTATGACAGACTTTAGTCATGATCAGTGATACTGTGTTTCACTGTGTGATTGAGTCTTCAAGCCAAGTCCAATAACAAAAATATTCACCATGCTAATGACACACTGGTTCTAAGCGGTAGAGTTTTAAGCAGAACTGCCAATCACAGGCTATTATATGGTTACAATGTATTTTAGACACCGACTCAAATAAATAAACGAAGGCGGACATGAATGGTCACAGTGATTATAATGGATGCCTTCCCTTTTCATGTGCCAACATGAATATGACCATTGTGGGTATAATACAGAGGCGCTTTATCACGACTGATACGTTATGGCAAACCCTCCGTCGGAACACAACGTCACGGCGCTGAGCCGCAGCTACTGCATTCCTAAGTGCTTTGGACATATGGCTCCAACTACACAACATCTTGTAATAACACTGAAGGTCGGAGTCCACAGAGAGGTATATTGAGGGGGAAAAAACTCAAGCTCTTGGGAAGAGCAAACACACGGATCCGGCGGGATGAACAGGGAAATGTACTGGCACTCGTGTTATGACGGCTAGGCAAACTGAAATTAACAGCTTTGCGCTCTCTATTAGATGAGCAGCTGGTTAACCACCTAGAGCCGTGACGCTCGCAAAACAAACTTCATACGATTCGCTCATGACGATACGCCAGCGGAGTGCCTCAGTCCCCTTGCCTCCTCCAAAAACACCCCCACCAGCAGCGTTTCATATATAAAGATACATTTCCATTTATTTAGTAGACTCTTTCATCCAAAGTAATGCACAGTTGAGGAAGCAGGATCAGACAGTCCGCGGAGCGACTGGGGGTTTGTTCAAGGGCCCAACGGTGAAAATCACTCTGCCAACCACAGGAACTGGCAACCGTCCGATCACAAGCAGAGCGTCCCTACCTGCAGAGCCACAAGCAGCTCCCAGAAACAAGAACATTTAGGCAAAAACACACACACGTGCTGAACAGTTTATTGCGATTTTTAACCATATTGTTACATAAATGTTTGACCAAGGTTCACACATTGTTCCCAGTTTTAAGGTTTTACATTTGCACTCTTATTTGAAACAAGACACTGAGCAAATCAGTCTTCAGTGATAAAAAAATCATAAAATTATCTATAAAATAAAATTATGACCATGATGAGCAACCTTACTTTCCAATTTAGTTGTGTTAGGGATGCATTAGGCCAGCCAATTGTGCACCAGCTAAAATACATCGGTGGTTTTAACTCCAGGATTTTGTCCTCCAGCTTTCTTTTTAAACAGATATGTTTATTAGAGGAAACATTGCCTTACAAACCCAGCAGAGCCTGATAGCTACCCAGGGGTCATTATAAATCTTCTTGCAAACCTGGGCTGTGATCAACGAAACAGCACAACTAATTCTTCTTGGACATCTGCCAAACACATGGCATGCATAGGACACTGGAGCATTGCAACAATATGGCCACTGCACACTGATAATTATTATTTTTTTCCTTTCTTTAAAGGAAAAGGACCATAGGATGTTGTGCTAAATGATTAAAACAGTCATAGAGAAATAACGTAAACCCCAACGAAACAACTTTCATTAACATCATTCACAGAACACGGTAAACTTAAGCTACGACTTAACATTGTCACGAAGATAGACCTAAATTTATGAAATGACACGAGGCACACAAGACTGCTGCTTCCAGCAATATATCAGATTCTATTTTTGTGCACAGCCAGCCAAACTAAAATTAACAGAAATTAGCCCCCTTAGCAGTAGATGTTAGCACCAAATAGGTTTATTTATTTTAATTATTATTATTCTGCAATAAGAGCACTTTTGTGTAAATCCATTTTCTAAATGAATTACCCAAGAGAAAGTCACAACGCCACACATGCTAAAATTACACCAATATGGGGGGACAGAGTTCCAAATACAAGCTTGTTTTTGCCAATTAACGTTTTGCTTACCAGTCGAATCACCAATATAAATGTAGCAAATGCAGTTTATGCCGTTCAAAACAGTCACCTGGAAAAGAAAGGCACTCAGAGATTACTGGAGATTAAGAAGCCAGAACATGACATTAAAATAAACTTAAAAAGTTTGGAACCATTTCATATGTGCAGGTGGGAATTCCGTATCAAAAGGGCTGACTTCTGCCAAGTCAGTGATTTATGTTTTTTCCTAAAAGCTGTAAATAAATTTACAGAACAGTTTCGCGGGTTGGCGTCGAAGGTCATAAAGATGCCAAACAAATAGCCGCTTTGTGCATACGAAGGCCTATTTACGAACAGATATGTGGCAGTATTTATAGAACAGTCAACCACCAGGGACCACAGCACTGATGGCAGTAAAGCTGACAGGATTCCTATGAGGATGTCATCAATTCATGGCAAGTATTTAAATGATCCTCTAAACCGGTGCATACATGCTACACACAATGCAAGGACACCAGCTTCGTTTCATTCAAAATGTGAGATCTTTACATGCAAGAGTCGTTTGGGGTGGGTGGGGGCGTAAATAGTCATATGCAAAATATCTTGGGTGACAGGTTATATGCAAATTGGATGTTTGGAGAGAAAAAAAAACAAAAATTGCCTAGAGGCCAAAATTCGATTGGGGGGAGCAAAGCAATACACGAGTCGCAGATAATAAAATGGCCAATGCTGCAAGTAATTATTTTTTGGCACCTCTGTGGGGGAATGGCTGCCATGTATTTAATCGATACATCAGAGTAGTTCCTTTAACACTGCCGCCCTTTACCAAGTGTTATGCAGACACTTGACCATTAAGTATAAAATGCAGATAGGATCTTTGTCTGAGCTCTTTGATTGTAGAGAAAAAAATGCTAGTTCTGCATATATTCTAAGGAAATTCCCAACAAGATAATTACCAAAGATTTAAGGTTGAATCGAAAGTGTATTACATTTAAGTTAGAGAAGTTACACATTACCCCCCAGGTACCACGGTGAGAAAGCAATACCGAACTAATCATACAATGCCCAGGACCCGACCTCTGAAAGCCACCAATATTAATTATGCTGACGATCTGAGAAGTGGATCCTTCTTGTTTCAAATAGGTTTAAGTGTGTTAGTTTCTTCTTCTTCTTCTTATTATTATTATTATTATTATTATTATTATTATTATTATTATTATTAATTATTATTATTATAGAAAATTCATGTGAGCACTGCCACACAGAGTAAAAAAAAAAAAAAAAAAAAAAACACAATTTGCTTTCGGTCAAAACAAAAAAAAAAAAAATCCCTCCATTTATTCCTGTTAAATTTCCTAATCACCTGCATCCTGTGCAGTCAAAGGCTCCCAGGGAAGGTGCTGATAATGAGGTACGGAGGCATTTTTAAAGAACACCCTGTAAAAATGAAAATATCACAGCGGGCCATCCACAAATTCGCCATATTAATCTCATAAATTGAAAGTGGAATGCGAAACACGTGTAAAAGTATTAGAAATTAAGCTCATCTTTTTTCACCCAAAAATCTGCTTCGCACTTCACATACTACAGTTCAAAAGCAAAACAACTGCTAGCCCAAGCTCAGGAGATTTGTACAACTGAGTAAAAGACGCAGGCAGCGTGCTGCAATGGCAATTTTATAGCACAACTAGCAGTAATCCGTTTGAAATTGTGCATTACACCATACCCCACCTCAGAAACACTGCTGATTTCAATTAAAATATTCCTATAAACTCTAGCCTAGAACCACCTTTACTACCAAATCACAGAATTTTGTTGCCCCCCTCAAAAGACCTATTCCTTTGGAGTTTGAGGTTGAAAAACAGGAGGCCCATATGAATATCCAGAAAGGTTCCCACAAAGCCCCACATGAGTTCTCATACCACTCAGCTAGGGCCTAGTAGCAGTTAATTGTCACCAATACATACATACAAAGCATGTTATTACCAATTTAACATATAGATTCACACACACAGACACACACGCGTAATGCCCTAAATATTAAGATCTGCAATTGTTTAAAATCACCTACAACAGAAAAAAAAAAGAAAATTAATGGCATTAGCAGCATCATCACGGGTAATAATTATGTATCATAAATCACCACAATGATGTTATTTTAGTAGAACCATAAAACAAGTCATTTAACTAAACTACGGGATAATAAAAATGTATGTGCCTGGATGTGTCACATTAACAGTTCTAGTTAAGTACCTTTATAGAAAGCAAAACAGACATTTAATTATTTGGTTGGAATGCCATCTCCTATCAGCCAAAGATACAACCACGATAAACACGCATGAGACAGTTTATTAGGTACACCTGCTTGTTAATACACAGCATCCTGCTCCTTCAAACAGTGAATCATATGGCTGCCAGTGAATACACAGAGCGTACAGACTGGGTCATGAGGTCCAGTTACTGTGCGGCTAAGCATCTGAATGGCCAAGAAACACAATCCAAGCGATTCTGAACACGGCGTGACTGTCGGTGCCAGACATGGAGGTTCCAGCATCTCAGAAAAAGCCGCCCTCCTGGGATTTTCCACACGCTACAGTGCCTATAGTTTAGAGTATGGTGCGATATATAAAAAAAAATAAAATAAAATTACACATCCAGTCAGCGACAGCTCCGTGGCTGGAAACACCTTGTTAATGAGAGAGGTCAGAGGAAAACGGCCAGACTCATTACAGCCAACAGGATGGCCAATAGTGCAAAAATAACAGCTCAGTATGGAACCATGCACTGAAAGGCGTCACTGAACGTACAACTCGTTTACCCTTGAAGGGTTCCTGAGGCAATAATGAGTCCTACCCAGTACTAGCAAGCGCTACCGAAAATTGCGGCCACTATGAGGTGTAGACATTAGTCAACACACAGGTTTAAGTTTAGCGCATTCTCTTGCCATCTGCCTAACAGCATACACACAATATAAATAATACAGGCAAAAATGCTTTTGTATTTTAAAATGGATACCTTTTAACATTCATATTAGAGTTACAGCATTAAAGATTTGCAGACAAACAGAAACTTGACTCTCTGTCCTCAAGGCTTGGCTTCACACCAGCACTACTACACTCAGCTCATGCCTATAAATTCATTACAACAGGAAACAAACAACTCAGAAGTCAGGGGGAAAAAAACACAGAAATGGCCTAAGACTTGTGGCGTTTTCATTTGTTTGTTTGTTTAAGAAACAAATTGTACAAAACTGACACATGAGTGTACAAATGAACTTCAAAGTACCACACATAAGACAATTTCTGATAAAATATAATCAACAAACAAAACACATAAAAATGTAGTTATGACATATGGTCATCACGTAAACAAATAAAGTAAATTCTAAAGTTTAACAAACAAAATAGTGTCCTTTGTACTAATATATATAGGCCTATATATATATGCGCTATATACTTTAAATGAAAAGTCATACTGGGCTTCGTAAATCAGAATTAAACATCATTTAAATGCTCTATTAAAATAAATGGACTGGCTTGGCACGGACAAACGTTAGCAGACAAGGAAGAGTTTATGATTAATGCACGTATATAGCACAGACGGGAAAACAAACAGTGACATTTAATCGTCCGGTGTAAAAAGAACGAAAACAAACGACAATTAATGACTGCTGAAACTGGGACTAACATTTTCGGTTGACAATTCGGGAGAGTGGGGCAGAAAGAGACCATTCTGAAATTAACGGCAAAACATTTTAGATCTTCTGTGCAGTTCAGTTAAAAAAAGCCTACTACATGCCTAGTTTAGTGATATGTTGTAACCGATGTTGAGAAGCGCGCCTGATGAGAAAGCCTGCCCTTAATATGACGCGCACTTTGCACAATCGGACTTGATTTAATATTTAACGGTGTCCCATTATCCTTCTGGCCATGCACTTAGCGAACTTCAGTTTGATCAGATGAGGCACGATAGTGCGACTGGCCACTCTTTAACAACCGCGACGGAGCAGGACCAGCGTTATGCATCCAGCGTTTCGGGGAAAAGCCGAACAGTAATAACATTCATGAACAATGACACTGATCAGACAGACAGCCGCCTCCCCCAAATGTTAACTTATCCCCTCCACCCCCCGGCCTGCGTATTATTCTACTATTCAAGGAACAAGAAATTGTTGGGCTGAAATTTACAGAAAGCTTACTGCGCTCCCACTCCCGTCCGTGCGCATGCGCAGAGCCGGCTATCGCGCACACACCATATGCTGCTCCAGGGATGACAACACGCAGGCAGTGCTCAGTCGCCTCTCTATTCCTGTCACCACCGCGTACCAGAAAGGCCATGCATAAAGCCCCCCCTAAAAAAGCCACAAAGTAGGCGCAGCGGCCGCATGCATGTCAGCGCCGTCACACTCCGGCCGGTCCCCTTACCTCAGCGGGCGCAGCGAGCCTCCAGCCCCTGCGTCCGTCCTTGTTCGCTTAAAAAACCCGGAGCGCTTCTCCGCTTCACAGTCAACGACGTTTCATTATGCAGCCAAAGAAAAAGTACAGAGCTCGGATATTTCTAAAGTCCCTCCCTAATACAAACCCGGGGCCGTCAGCGGATGCGAGCAACTACTCGATCACAGCGATAAAGTGAAGAGGGACCGGCAGATGGCACGGAGATCCATACTGCCGACAGCAAGCGCTTTCTATTCAAGTACAAGCGACTGTCTAATCACACACTCTATGAAGCCGTTTTAGTCCTGATCTTGCTCCTCCCCTCTTTTACGCCTCCCAATTTGTCGGGCCCCATAGCGCCCCGCTTTCCCCGAGCCGGGGAACTGCAATCGTACTGTCGGATTTCGCGGATGGAAATAGCACCGTAATTTATAAATTATAATCTCCAAGAGTAATGCCCGCTGTGGGAGCGCACTAGCCGATAACGCAATTACACGCAGAAGCACGGATACGCATTACTTTCTTTTATAAGACCTGAGCAATGTTTTATAAAATACAGGATATTTTTTGTATTGTTTGTATTGGATTAAAGTGACTACCCCTGGCATATTGTAAGAGCATATCACCTCTGACAGTCATTGATTCGGATTTTGTGCGCGCCGTTTGCACTAATGTCTTGCACTTACATCCGACTCGTACTGCACGATCCATGCAATACTGACAGCTGATTCAAGACATCCCGTGTTATAATTTGATTTTGGTGTAACATTGTTACGTTTATTAAGTTACGGTGGAATCACTGTATATTCTTAAAGAATCTTCAGTTGATCCTGCATTAATATTGTCTTGCGTCAGTGTTGATTTTTTGTCTTTTAAAGTAGTGAATAAAAAGTCCTGTGTACTAAATATTATATTTAAGTTGATTTCGGAGTGGAACCCAAGACATCGTGAGTTTGGGACCCAGGCTGACACTGTCTGTCCCCAAGACTAAAACGCCAGTACTCCTCTGACTAAATAGTTTTTAAGCTTTTTTCTAAATTAACTTAAATAACTTCGCTTATAATACCTCCAAGCCTAGTTATGTTAATTTCATCGCAAAGGGGTGTGGGGTCACAAATTATTATGCCAGCATGGATTAAAGGAACATGAAAACTGGACACAATTCTAACGCTGCATTTTCTGCTACTGTCCACACTTGTTTAGGGTGGGATTGTCCGTTTTTGGCATACGCTCTTATGGGGTTACAAGGTCCACTTTGTTTCTGCAGCAAAGAAATGTCTAAATAGCAAATATGCAAATTTACTTGATCCATGTTTAATTAACCAGAAACATTTTAGTGTCCATGCAATATTGCTATATTGTATATAGGCCTACATATAGTTTATATACCGTATTTACATAGTTAGTGGTTACGGTGATTTTCCTCACACCGTTTCGGTAGCTCATATATTATTTTCTAGTGAATACGGCACACAATAAGATTGGTTATCTTTATTTGAGAAAGCACAACTAATTAAATTACCTTTACACAACATAATGGGGTGTAAATAATAAACGAGTCTAACAATCAGAATTAATATAAAACTAAGTGAATCATCTTGACAAAACAAATATTTAATAAAATTTATTCAACAGTTCAAAGTTAGTTTATTTTTCCTTTT